>OY720430.1:105138607-105214688 GCA_963082735.1 Pocota personata
GCCACAGGAACCATACAGCCTTGAGGCAGAATACCCGGAATTTTCAAAAAAATGTTTTCAAAACTTTATAAAAATATAAATGCTTAAGTGGAAGAACTTTAAGGTTTTTAAATAAAGCTATGAGTTCTGCGGTTAACTCTACTCAAAATACGAATCGCATGCTTTTGCTTAGCAAAGGTTCAATTATTGAAGTATGTACCTTCCCAACAGGTCAGCCCATATTGTAGCTTAGATTTAAATAAACTATTATAGACTAATTTTAAAACATTCTGACTACAATAAAGGCTGAGGTGATAGGACTGTCTCAAAACGTTATTTAAGTATTGTGTCAAATTTGAAGTATGGTCTTTCCAGCTTAACCTGTTATCCAATATAATTCCTAAATACTTAAAGCTGTCAACACGTTCGATATTAAAGCAACCAGAACACTTTGTATTTGTGTTATAAGAGGTCTTACTCAATTGATGTGGACAAACATTTAAATTATATTTAGGACAACTAGGTGAATGATAACTCAAGACCATATCTTCACAGACAGAGCCCAAAATGTTGAATATCATGAATTTTGCTTTTTCACTTATAATTAGTTTATGTAAAAAAAACCATTTGCGCAAAATTTCTAAGTCATAATTAACAGCGATACACAAATTGATAGTTTTTTGCAGAGTAGGATAAAGCAGTGTCATCAGCAAAGGCTGTTATTTTGCCTTTAAAACGTTGTACGGAAAGAGAATTCACAAAAATTAAGAATAGGATCGGGCCCAAAACGGAACCTTGAGGAACACCTATGTTTATACATTTTTCCGAACTCAAATTAGCCTGAATCTTAACTTTTTGCTTCCGGAGATAAGATGTAAGCCAATCATAAACAAACCCTCGAAAACCTGCCTTATACAGTTTCTGGAGTAGCAAAACATGATCTACCATGTCGAAAGCCTTTGTTATATCAATAAAGAGGGATTATAAAGAAAGCGTTTTAAGAATAAGAGACACATTATTCATGGATCATGGTTGGTTGGTTGGTTGGTTTAAGAGGGTGAGCTTATGCTCTTCACTTAGGCCTCCATTGGGACCGTTGTGTTGCCCTCATCTATGTAACTGTAGGGAATAGTGCTGTGCTTTGGAAATTATGTGTTGAGAGAATTTAGGTCTAGGGATAATGGGTAGTATCAACGGGAAACTATATCGTATAGTGATCGGGGAATCGTAGTAATCATCTGGCGAACTCCAATATATCCCCGATTATTTCTTACTGAGGTGTGTAATATCCGGAATTCTTGGAGATCCCAGAATTTTCAGTCTTAACATCGCTGTAGCAGGGCAGTGGAACAGGAAATGTTCTATATCTTCCTCCTCCTCCTCACAGTTGGCACAGATTCTTGTATCAGCTATCCCGAGTCTGAACGAATGTTTGTTGAGATTGATGTGCCCTGTTAAAAGTGCCACCATCAATCTGAGGTAAGAGCTCTTTTAGCTGTGTTGTTACTCGGTTTTGTTACTACAGATCTAGCCACTTTGCACGTGTCTAGATTCGTCCAGTAATTATTGAACTCTTGTCGTATCTTTTCATTGATTATTGTTTTAATAGTTGTCAGAGGGACCCCTATTGTATTATCCGGGTTCAGTTCTGTGTTGCCTGCTCCTTTCCTTGCTAGTTCGTCTGCCTTTTCGTTACCCGGTACACCTTCGTGCCCCGGTACCCATATGAGACGGACTCTATTGCGTATGGCAAGTAAGTTCAATTTAGTTTTGCACTCCCTTACTAGTCGTGATTTCGACATGGGGTTTGTTATCGCGCTAATTGCTGCTTTGCTGTCCGAGCAGATGTCGATTTGCCTCCCTTCGCTGGTGTCTTCTGCGAGTATTTCAGTTGCCTTCATAATTGCATAGACTTCCACTTGGAACACCGATACAAATGGTTCTAGGTGAATAGCAAGTTCAATCGGTGGGTTAACACTAAATATGCCAGCTCCTGATTCCCCTGATATGTTAGAGCCGTCTGTATATACCGTTATCCCATTGGAGTTTCTTGTCGTTCTTTCATACGTCCAATATTCTCTTGCGGGGAAAATTGTTTCGAAGTTGTTGGAGAACGTATACGATTTTTCAACAGCATCACTGGGGCCATCGATGAGTGGTGTCATTACTCTTATCATTTCGGTGATTTCACTACAGAAAAGGAGATATTATCCCCCCCTGTGGTGTTCCCGTACGGACTGTTCCCCTTCTTGTTTCATCTCCCAGTGAAGCTGTGATAATGCGGTTTGTAAGCATATGTTCTAGCCAATTGTTTATTATTTGGTTATTACAGCATATCGAGAGTGCCTCCACAATTTTTTGAGTTTTCACATTGTTAAATGCCTCTTCGATATCTAGAAAAATGCCTGCGACTGATTCATGGATCATAGTGATTTATTTTACATTTATGTAAATAAATTTAATCAAGATCCGTTAGAGAACTTATTTGGTAAAATAAGAGCGCGGAATATTAATAAAAGTAATCCAAATGTTTCCGAATTTAATTCCCTGCTAGCCAAAGTTATACCGATAAAATTTTTATTCAAATCGAAATGTTCTAACTGCGAAGAAGACGATTCGGAATATCTACAGGTGGATTGAAATGCTATTTTGCAGAGTGATATAGAAGAACAAATAATACTTACCCAAGAGCCATCACAAAATCACGACACTCTTAAGAATGAAGAATGTTTTGAAAATAACATGAATACGAACAATATAGTTAATCCACCAGGTGAAGACGCAATATCAGTCAAGGTATCGCGGGTCAACGACCTAGCTACAAGATACTTTGCCGGATATTGCATCTTAAAAACAATAAAAAAAATGAACAAAATCTGTGAAAATTGTGCTGAAGAAATGTCAAATTACAAACAGAATTTCGATCTAACGGAAGTATTGTAAAATTAAAAGAATATGAAAATTCAAAAGAAAATACGGTTCTCTTATGGCCGTCAGAAAAAGATTTTCAAGTATGCCGTCTTCATGTACAAATATTTTCCGAATACTTTCGAAAACTACCTTTTGCATCTAACTTAAAAGAAAATATAATCAAAGAATCTATACTCGTAAAGGCAACAAATATACATTTTCCGAATTGGTTCAATGTATGTTATGATTAAGGTGATTTAACTGCAATTTAATACTACCCTAATTTAAGTTAATGATTATTTTGTTAAGTTAGTTAGTTTTTTTTATAATCATTTCGAAGATTAGTCGCCTTCACTTAAGTAGTCCAAGACCAGTGATCAGTTATTATAAGTGCATAAATATAAAATGCAGTATGCAAAACTCGTATTCATACCCATTTTCACAGCAAATTTCTGTCCACAAAGTTTACAGAGTTTTTATTTATTTAATCAAGTGCTGAAAATAAGGTACATACACACAGACAAAATAACAAACACACAACATAAACCCAACCATTTGTACATATACATATATATTCGATCTATACAGACACTCCATATCCATCATACCAACGTGTCGGCATCAGAACTCCGTGACCGCAGTCGCACAAAATATTTTTTTTGTTTCTTTTTTGCAGTGAAGGTAAACAAGGGTATGAGTGAGTGACACGATAGACTAAAAAGTGAGCAGAAAAAACAAATGTTCTGTGTTCTGATTTTTTCCCGTTTGTGAGAAGTTTAAGCTTTTTAAAAAGCTTTTTTTTAGTGAATTTCGTTTTCATATATCACTTCTTCCCATATGAATGAGACATCTGGGTAGTTTATTATCTGTGGTTAAAGCAGTATTAAGTACAGAAAGATACATTTTTTGAAATGTATTTACGTAGGACTGTTTATTCCTTGTAACACAACTCTCAATCTGAATGGTGGTTAAGCTGTGATCAGTTATCTTAAGATCGTGTACTTCTGTTTTATACGTAATATAATTGTACCTATGCAATATTATAAATATATTGTAACATGCGAGCTACGGCTCGAGTAGATAAAACGATATTCTGTGAAATTTATTTCTTTATTTTCTAGTCTATAGAACAATTCAAGTTCACACTATACTATTCTTCGCAAATTCTTTTCTTACAAGGTCTCTTTCCTCTCAAATCACTTTATCTCCTTTCAATTACTTAATTCACAAATCCAAACTAATTACTTTTTCTTGTTCACTCTCAACTTTCAATTTATCACCAAATTACAACTTCACCCATTATCACTTTTCCAATCTCTTCGCCACGGTTCTAAACCAACTGTGTCTTTTTTTGATCGCCATCTGTCCTTATATAGCAGAAGTTTCTGATAGCCAGAAACTTCTAGCAAATTCTTCGACCACTGGAGCAAGAAAAATTCTGATATAATAATTCCAAGATGACAATCATTTCGTGCAGTTATAATTCTCTCTTGTTCTCTTTTATCCGCGATATTATCCGAGCTGTGGTGACTAATTTCAGACACGAACCTCAAAAGAAAGCAATGAAAAGACACTTCGGAATTTGTTGCCTGTTCGAGGGCGTAGTTATTATGCTACATTATGTTACACTGCCCTCCTCTTAGACTTGTTCGTCCCGAACAAGTGTGTCCTCACTTCGGCCATTGTATCGACTCAGTCGGTCCACATGAACCACTTTCATTTTGGCCCTTGGTCCTCGCTGGATGCGGTAGACAACATCGTTGATGCGGGCTATTATTCTGTAGGGACCCTCCCAGTTCTGCTGCAACTTAGGTGATTTCCCCTTTTGGCGATGGGGATTATACAGCCACACTAGATCTCCTTCCTGGAATCCTGACGTTGTTGCCTTGGCATCATACCTGGTCTTCATGCGGTCGCTCGTCATCTTAATCTGGCTTCTGGTCCTTTGGTATATGTCCCTAAGCCTTTCCCTCAGGTCCGCCACGTACTCTTCTTCATTTCTGGGCTCATTGTTAGGAGATCCAAATTTCACCTCACTGGGTAAACGAGCTATTCCACCAAATAAGATTTCGAACGGCGTATGTCGAGTAGTGCTATGCACGGCACTTCTATAGGCCATCAAAAACAAGGGAATCTGCCGGTCCCAATCCCGTTGGTAGTCACCTACGACCTTCGAGAGATGTTCGTCCAAAGTCCTATTGAAACGCTCCACCATACCGTCCGACTGTGGATGAAGCGGGGTTGTCCTTGTCTTTTTGATTCCGAGTAGTTGACACATCTCTTGGAAGATTCTTGACTCGAAGTTCCGCCCTTGGTCAGAATGCAATTCCAAGGGCACACCGAATCTGCTAACCCAATTGTAGACGATCTGCTCCGCCACGGTTCTGGCTTCCTGGTTAGGGATCGGAAACGCTTCCGGCCACTTACTGAAGTAGTCCATCACTACGAGGATATACCGATTACCATTGTCGGTTTCCGGAAAGGGCCCTGCGATGTCAATGGCGATTCGTTCGAAAGGTGCTCCCACGTTGTATTGGTGCATCTTACCTCGAGTTTTGATTCTCGGACCCTTGCTAGCTGCACACACGTCGCATTTTCTGCACCAGTCTTCGATATCTTCCTTCGCTTTTAACCAATAAAAACGTTCTCGTACCTTTTCTAACGTCTTATTCACTCCCAAGTGGCCTCCGGTCGCCCCGCCATGCATTTCCTGTAACACCTCCTTGACCCTCGTCCGTGGTACGACAAGCTGCATTACAAACGACTTTCCGTCGGAGGATTCCCATTTTCTTCTCAGAACACCTTCTTGGACATGGAGGGAGTCCCACTGCGCAAAATATGCCTTTAAGGTCGGGCTTCTGTGAGAGATGTCCTGATGATCCGGTTTCTCCATGTTCTCCTTCCAGGCCAGAATCGGCTCGATATCCGGGTCTTCCTTCTGAGCGTTCCGGATCTCATCTACGCTCCAGCCGGCGATAGGTTCGGCTCTCATTCTTTGGATGGAAACCAGCTCCCGTTCTTCCTGACGCGCACAATGTTTACAATCCGTTCTGCATGGTCTCCGGGACAGTGCATCCGCATTAGAGTGGAGTTTTCCTTTACGATGCTGTATTTCGTAGTCGTAGATTTGCAGCCTTTCGATCCATCTTGCGACCTGACCCTCAGGACTCTTGAACTGTAATAGCCATTTTAAGGCTGCATGGTCTGTGCGAAGAACGAACTTCCTCCCGTAGAGGTATTTGTGAAAATGCTTCGTAGCCAAGATCAAAGCTAGAAGTTCCCGCCTTGTCACGCAGTAGTTCCTTTCTGGCTTAGAGAGCACCTTGCTGAAGTACGCAACCACCTTCTCTTGGCCGTCATGCACCTGGGAGAGTACGGCTCCTACCCCGACATTACTAGCATCTGCATCCACAACGAACGTTTCCCCGGGAGTGGGGTAAGCCAGTATCGGGGCATCGCATAGCCGTTGTTTAAGTGCCTTGAAGCTCTTCTCGCACTCAATTGACCATTTGAATTGTTTTCCCTTTTCCGTCAACTGGTGCAGGTTCTTTGCGATCCCGGCAAAATCCTTCACGAACCGTCTGTAGTAGGTGGCTAGGCCCAGGAAGCTCCTTAGTTGGTGTTTGTCTTTGGGGACTGGCCAGTTTTTCACCGCTTCGACCTTCTCCGGATCGGTTCTCACTCCTTTCGCTGAAATTATGTGTCCCAGGTACTTGACTTCCGCTCTAAACAGGGCGCACTTCTTGGGGTTGAGCTTCAGGTGGGCACTTCGAAGCCTTTGAAATACATCCCTTAGATTGTCTCGGTGTTGCACAAACGTTTTTCCTACGACGATGACATCATCCAAGTATACCAAACAGGTTTTCCATGTTAACCCTTGCAGGACACATTCCATCAATCGCTCGAAAGTCGCCGGAGCATTGCACAGCCCGAATGGCATTACCGTGAATTGCCATAGCCCATTTCCTGCGGTGAAGGCGGTTTTCTCCCGGTCTTCTGGATGGATCTGTACCTGCCAGTAGCCACTCTTCAAGTCGAGAGTGGAAAACCATCGGGCTCCTGATAGTGTGTCTAGCGTGTCGTCAATCCGTGGCAGAGGGTAGCTGTCTTTCTTGGTGACGTAATTGAGCTGCCGATAGTCCACGCAGAACCGCGTGCTGCCATCTTTCTTCTTAACCAGTACAACCGGTGATGCCCACGGACTTTTGGAACTTTCAATCAGACCTTCTTTCTCCATTGCCGACACCATCTCTGCAACTTCTGTCTGCTTTGCCAATGGAAGGCGCCTAGCAGGCTGACGAATTGGTCTAGTATCACCAGTGTCTATTCGATGTTCTACCAGGTGTGTTCGGCCGTATTCACCGTCCTGTGAGGCAAATACATCAGCGTACTCATTGATAAGATTCTCTGCCATAGTTCGCTGCTCCTGATTCAGCTCACTGGACTGGAGAATCGTCTCTCTCGTTTCCGCTGTCCAAGGTGATGGGAGAGGTTTTGGAGCATCACGTTCAGATATTGTTGCGACGGCGGTAATCGGCGTGCATTTTCCAGTCACCTCCCCTCGCCTTAGTTTGACAGTGTGTGGTCTTGCGTTCAAAACTCTTACTGGAACCATGGTGTTCTTTGGTTCGACTAACGTCTTTCCCACGATGTAGTCTTGAGAATTCTTCTCTGGGTCTGGTTCTACTATGTAGAATCGGTGGCTCCCAAGATCACCTTCCAGCTTCGTCCAAATGATTGTCTCTGAAGACGGCGGCAAAACTTCGTCTTTGCTGATGACTGTCCTGAGAGTTACGGCACTCTCGTTTCCGTACACCATCGGAATCTCCACATTTCGATACCTCAGTACTTGCATCCCGATGTCCAGGATTACTTCATTTGCTTTCATGAAGTCTATTCCGATGATGCACTCGTCGCATATATCTGCCACCAGAAACGCATGGGAGAACGTAAGTCCCGCCAGAGTAATCGTAAGACGAACTTCTCCAAACACTTTCGCCATTTCCCCTGTTGCAGTCTTCAGGCAGTAGCTGTTGGTGTTGTGCAGCCAGGCGCTTCTGACAATATCTCTTCTTACAATGGAGGCAGTGGCGCCTGTGTCGATGGTGGCTACGCACTTCTTCTTGTTGATTAGTGCCTCCACTGTCAGGCTCTTGTTACCCCGTTTGGTTTGCGAAACTTGAATGGTGGTCCTGGGGGCCTCGATTCCAGTAACCAACTTCTGCCCCGCGAAGTTGGTCCTTACGCATTTCCCGACTGCTGGTTTTGGGAAGTCTGACTGACAGGATGAATGTTATCACCGCCAGATGCTTCCTCTCTGCTTCTCCTACTTCCGCAATGTGGACAATTTCCTCGTCTAGGTGCACTTCTGCACTGCCGTTGTAGGTGTCCGGTTTGGTTGCAATTCCAGCAACGGATTTGACTTTCGCGAGCTTTGTCTTCATCCAAGACGGCTGTTCTCTGGCATGAGCATTCCACGACGGACTTTTCCCTGACACGGTGTATTCCCTGGTATGCTTGGTCCGCAGCCTTCATTGACAGAGCGAATGCCAATGCCTCGGGGAGTGTTCGCTTTTCAGCCATCCTTACAGCCATTTGCAGTTGTCTGTCCTCTATGGCCTGAATAAAAGCTTCCACCGCCATTTCGTTGATAAGCTCCTCACCGGCTTTAGGGTATGAAAGATGGGCTAGTCGCTCTATATCCGCTTGCAACTGTTGGAGCGTTTCCCCCCTTTTCTGGACTCGACTACGCAGCTGAACCCTGTACACCTGCTGCATGTGTTCATCCCCAAACCGCATCTCGATAGCCTGAACCAGAGAGTCGTAGTTCTGCTGTTTATCTTCCGGGATGGTCTGCAAGAGCTCCGCAGCTGGACCCCTCAGTGCAAGTGTGAGTGCAATGGACTTCTCTTCATCGTCCCAGCTATTGGTCATTGCGGCCGCTTCGAATTGCCTTTTATAAATTGGCCATGATGTTTGACCATCGAAGATAGGAGGCTGCATCTCCTTTCTTCTCAGACCGTCAGTGGAATATTCCCGTGCTTTCTGTCTCTTCACGTTGCTGAGCTCCTTAGCAAGATTTTCGACTTGCTTTCCTACTATCTCGAATTTCGTATCCACTTTTTCAAATTGAGTCCCTATCTTCCCGAACTGAGTTTCATGTTTCTCAAAATTTTCATCGAATCTAATTTCGACTTTTTCGAGTTGCGTCTCGACCTTCTCGATTTTCTCTTCGATCACTTCGAATTTGGATTCCAAGTTCTTGTTTTGCTCATCAAGTTTACTTTCCAGAGCATCTAGAGAATTCTTTTGTTCGTCCATTGCTTTCTTTTGTTCGTCCAGCTTAAGTTCTAGAGAATTCCTTTGGTCGCCCATTGCTTTCTTTTGTTCGTCCATCGCTTTCTTTTGTTCATCCAGCTTAAGTTCTAGAGAATTCTTTTGTTCGTCCATTGCTTTCTTTTGTTCGTCCAGCTTAAGTTCTATAGAATTCCTTTGGTCTTCTATTGCTTTCTTTTGTTCGTCCATGACTAACTTAAGTTGCAGGAGCAGACTTGTTATACCCGGGTCGGCTGCTGTACTTGCTGGTTCCTCTTCCACGTCAAACTCTACGTCGTGCGGATTTTCACCTTCCTGCGTTACTGCTTCTTCCAGACGAATCAGCAGGGCATCTTTTCCCCCAGTTGTGTCGAGGTTCCGCTTACTGAGTTCTGCCTTTAGTTGAGTTATAGTTAGTTTTCCCAATTTGCGACCCATTTTGCGCAACTAATTAACTCAACACAGAAATGGTTTTTTTTTTTTTTTTTTTGTTTGTGCAATTTCACACCACGGAAATAGTTATTCACAGAATAAGTTTTATCCCACTTCTGACACCAATGTAACATGCGAGCTACGGCTCGAGTAGATAAAACGATATTCTGTGAAATTTATTTCTTTATTTTCTAGTCTATAGAACAATTCAAGTTCACACTATACTATTCTTCGCAAATTCTTTTCTTACAAGGTCTCTTTCCTCTCAAATCACTTTATCTCCTTTCAATTACTTAATTCACAAATCCAAACTAATTACTTTTTCTTGTTCACTCTCAACTTTCAATTTATCACCAAATTACAACTTCACCCATTATCACTTTTCCAATCTCTTCGCCACGGTTCTAAACCAACTGTGTCTTTTTTTGATCGCCATCTGTCCTTATATAGCAGAAGTTTCTGATAGCCAGAAACTTCTAGCAAATTCTTCGACCACTGGAGCAAGAAAAATTCTGATATAATAATTCCAAGATGACAATCATTTCGTGCAGTTATAATTCTCTCTTGTTCTCTTTTATCCGCGATATTATCCGAGCTGTGGTGACTAATTTCAGACACGAACCTCAAAAGAAAGCAATGAAAAGACACTTCGGAATTTGTTGCCTGTTCGAGGGCGTAGTTATTATGCTACATTATGTTACAATATGGTCCAAGCAAGATGGTCCTCTGGTAGGTTTGTTCACCAAAGAGCTAAAGCCAAATGAAGATGGGGCCGCCAGGAAGTTATCAGAATCAGGTGAACTAGACAAAGGGTCAGTGTTAAAATCTCCTAAAAGAATTTGATTTTTGCAACTTTGAGACTCCAAAAACCCAAAAAATTCCACCACAAAAGCATTAATAGTGTATAAATGCAATCTGTATACTCTAACAAAACTGTAATGAACGCGAGATAATTCAAAATTTAAACAAATCAAATCAGCACTTTTAAGATCGGGTTTTAAAATATCACACGCAATTTCACTCCTATAAAAGATCGCCACTCCACCAGCTGAATAAGAATCATTGCAAGTTGCCGCGAAAGTAAAATTGGGAATACAAAAGTTAGAAACTTCAAATTCAAGGATGATCAATACAAAAGCAATTCATGGTATCATTATCAAAAGGAAAAACTAGTATATATTAAAAGTATGATGCAGCAAATTCCGAAGTGTCTTTTCATTCTGGCAGAATTTTGGTTCGAAGTGTCATTTCATTCGAGGTTCGTGTCTGCGGTTTCCACAGTTCATGTCTACGAAAGAGACGGATAATACCACGGATGGGAGGGAATTATAACTGCAAGAATGATTGTCATCTTGGAATTTCTCTTGTTCCAGTGGTCTAAGAATTTGCTAGAAGTTTCTGGCTATCAGAAACTTCTGCTATATAAGGACAGATGGCGATCAAAAAGGGGGCAGTAGTTTTTAAACTGTGGCGAAGAGATTAGAAAAGTGATAATGGACGAAGTTGTAATTTTGTGATGAATTGAAAGCTGAGATTTAACAAGAAGAAGTAATTAGTTTGGATTTGTGAATTAAGTAATTGAAAGGAGATAAAGTGATCTAAGAGGACAGAGACTTTGTAAGAAAAGAATTGCGAAGAATAGTATAGTGTGAACATGGATTGTTCTATAGACTAGAAAATAAAGAAATAATTTCACAGAATATTGTTTTATCTACTCGAGTCGTAGTTCGCATATTACAATATTTTAAAAAATCCTCATAATTGCGTGTTTTAATCACTTTATCGCCTTCCCTCCTTCTAATGAGTACAGATGAGTCCCTAATCCATACATATTTGCATTTGTTTTGAAGTTTCAGCTGTTTAGCCTTCTGCAGAAGAGATCTTGTGTACGCAGTGAGACAATCATTGATATATATGCCGCCTTGCTTATTATTTGATAATTTGATTTTGTTTACCCGTAATCTTTGCATGCATTATGAGCTTCTTTTGTGAGTGAGAAGTAAACTTCATACACACGATGTTTGGAGCGGCAACTTCATTATTTAGGTCATTGCTCTTTCTTTTGTTATTCTTGACGTAACAGGATTCATTGTCGTTTGGATCTATTTGCACTCCCACGTCTTCCGTTATTAGTTTGATGATCTTCTCTCTAGCATTAGCGTTACAGAATTCCGGCACACCTACAATGTCAATTGCATACTGATTATCTCTTTGCTCCAATGCGTTTAATTTAGACTCCAAGATGTTCACCGTGACCGTAAGAGCGGCATTACTTTCTTCTAGAGATCTGATTTTTTTAGAGCATCAGTGTTTAGTTGTTGTAGTTTCATAATCTCGTGATAAAGCATAACAAGAGTTATAGTTTTGTTTGCAGCACCAGCATCTTTGGGAGAAGCAGCAGTAACAACTTGGTTAGTAGAAGCAGCGGCAGCAGCAGCGGAGAAGAAAGTATTAGGAGTATTTAAATCAGAGGGACTTTTTGGTATATCAATGTGTGACAAAACGTTGCTACTGGCAGCACTGCCGCCGAACAAAACACATAGTAGTCTCGCTCACACCGTAGTTTGCGTCTCTTCCGCCAAATGTCAGTTTTCTTGTTCGCGCTGTTGCGCGCCCTTTCATTTTACATCATCAATTCAACTCAAGCGGGTAGAGTGCAAACTACGGTAAGTTTTATGTTAAATATTCTTTGTAACTAACTAATGTATTCAATTTTATATCATAGAAATAAAATCTTCCTTGAAATCGTGCTGTTTGTTTCGAGGGGATTCATTTTAAATTAGCTCGCAGCCGTAGTGGCAAGAAGCCACACAATGAGATTGGATGATAAAGAGAGAGTGGTGTCGATGGGCAATTCATTTGCCAAAAAAGATCAATTATCGAACTTGTGGCCCATCTTACTCTTTTCGTAATACTCAACATCACTGTTCTCTAGATTCGCACACTTTGCATGGAAATATTCACTGAAACTTTTGCATTGTATTTTAATGCCTTTAACTCTGTCAATTTTTAAATTGCACAAAACACACTTCATTATATTGTAATATGCGAGCTACGGCTCGAGTAGATAAAACAATTATTCTGTGAAATTATTTCTTTATTTTCTACTCTATAGAACAATTCAAGTTCACACTATACTATTCTTCGCAAATTCTTTTCTTACAATGTCTCTTTCCTCTCAAATCACTTTATCTCCTTTCAATTACTTAATTCACAAATCCAAACTAATTACTTTTTCTTGTTCACTCTCAACTTTCAATTTATCACCAAATTACAACTTCGCCCATTATCACTTTTCTAATCTCTTCGCCACGGTTCTAAACCAACTGTCTCTTTTTTTTGATCGCCATCTGTCCTTATATAGCAGAAGTTTCTGATAGCCAGAAACTTCTAGCAAATTCTTCGACCACTGGAACAAGAGAAATAATTCTTGCAGTTATAATTCCCTAATATTATCCCTAATATTATCCCTAATATTATTTGTCTCTTTCGTTGACATGAGCTGTGGAGACTTCGTCCCAGACACGAACCTCGAATGAAGGACAGTTTGAACCAAAATTCTGCCAGAATGGAAAGTCACTTCGGAATTTGCTGCATAGACATAGGCGCGTAGTTATTATTATGCTACAATATATTTATTTTACTATATTTAAGGTAGCTAAATACTATATAAGTTAAAACTTTAGTAAGCAAATAAAAGTTTAAATTGAAGTAAAAAGCTTTATGTTTAAATTGTAATATATTTTGGAGTAATTCTAAAAACAATTGTGAACCCATCAACAATTCAGAATGAATTTTTATTACAATTATTTTAACTGCATCCAAATTTGGCTTCCTCGTTAATACGGACAGAATTTTTTTTTTTTGTTCATTGTCTCATGAGAGACGTACCTAACCCGAGATGTTTGTTTGACACTGAAGGCTTCTGGAAATATATCTCCTGGGAGTGATTTTCAATGTTTACTTTCCATGTATCCTGTAGATGATGGGCCCTGGTTGCTTGCTTGTAGGATGCTCAAATACCGCATTTCTAATTTTTGCAGATTCCGGTTTTCGGAACATCTATATATGTATTCAGCGTAGAAATTTTTTTTAGACGGAACTCCAAACGTGAGAACAATGCTCGAGTCCTAGTCAATCTTGTGCTTTGTACAGTTAAGAGAACATTTTGCAACTCAAAAACAAAAATATTCTATTAGAATTTCAAGCTGGCTTTTGACGAAATTATTCGACTATTGACTAATTATTCTCACTTGTTAACATTGTAGAGTTGTATAAGAAGAAACTCAAACAACTATATGCCTTCTGTGTAGAATTTCAAGCGACCTTTGATTGTGTAGCGCGCGAAGAGCTTTTTTACATGCTCTACGGATATGGAATGTCATCCAAAGTCATTAGAGTACTATCACAGATAATAAAGGGTTGCAGCAAAACGAAATATGAAAAAAATGTGTGTATATCGAAGTTACAACACACTGGAGGATGGTTGATATCCACGACTATACAACTTAAAATAGTTTCATACCGAACTGATGCAACAACCCTTAGGTTTGAGAATTTTATTGTCGTTCAAAAAGTGGTCCTTTTTTTGCTCTGCATGCTATATCTATGTAACTTTATTATCTGTGGTACTATATACAAAAACAACGTGGTATGCGTCTGGGATGGCAACAACTTGTCGGATTAGTTCAGCACATCGATAGGCGTGAAACAAGGATGCGTCCTAAGCACATTGCTATTCTTTTTATATATTGTAGCATAATAATAACTACGCGCCTATGTCTATGCAGCAAATTCCGAAGTGACTTTCCATTCTGGCAGAATTTTGGTTCAAACTGTCCTTCATTCGAGGTTCGTGTCGGGGACGAAGTCTCCACAGCTCATGTCAACGAAAGAGACGAATAATATTAGGGATAAAAGGGAATTATAACTGCAAGAATTATTTCTCTTGTTCCAGTGGTCGAAGAATTTGCTAGAAGTTTCTGGCTATCAGAAACTTCTGCTATATAAGGACAGATGGCGATCAAAAAAAGACACAGTTGGTTTAGAACCGTGGCGAAGAGATTGGAAAAGTGATAATGGGCGAAGTTGTAATTTGGTGATAAATTGAAAGTTGAGAGTGAACAAGAAAAAGTAATTAGTTTGGATTTGTGAATTAAGTAATTGAAAGGAGATAAAGTGATTTGAGAGGAAAGAGACATTGTAAGAAAAGAATTTGCGAAGAATAGTATAGTGTGAACTTGAATTGTTCTATAGAGTAGAAAATAAAGAAATAATTTCACAGAATAATTGTTTTATCTACTCGAGCCGTAGCTCGCATATTACATTGGTGTCAGAAGCGGGATAAAACTTATTCTGTGAATAACTATTTCCGTGGTGTGAAATTGCACAAAAAAAAAAAAAAAAAAAAAAACGATTTCTGTGTTGAGTTAATTAGTTGCGCAAAATGGGTCGCAAATTGGGAAAACTAACTATAACTCAACTAAAGGCAGAACTCAGTAAGCGGAACCTCGACACAACTGGGGGAAAAGATGCTCTGCTGATTCGTCTGGAAGAAGCAGTAACGCAGGAAGGTGAAAATCCGCACGACGTAGAGTTTGACGTGGAAGAGGAACCAGCAAGTACAGCAGCCGACCCGGGTATAACAAGTCTGCTCCTGCAACTGAAGTTAGTCATGGACGAACAAAAGAAAGCAATAGAAGACCAAAGGAATTCTATAGAACTTAAGCTGGACGAACAAAAGAAAGCAATGGACGACCAAAAGAAAGCAATGGACGACCAAAAGAAAGCAATGGACGACCAAAAGAACTCTCTAGAACTTAAGATGGACGAACAAAAGAAAGCAATGGACGACCAGAGGAATTCTCTAGAACTTAAGCTGGACGAACAAAAGAAAGCAATGGACGAACAAAAGAAAGCTATAGACGAACAAAAGAATTCTCTAGATGCTCTGGAAAGTAAACTTGATGAGCAAAACAAGAACTTGGAATCCAAATTCGAAGTGATCGAAGAGAAAATCGAGAAGGTCGAGACGCAACTCGAAAAAGTCGAAACTAGATTCGATGAAAATTTTGAGAAACATGAAACTCAGTTCGGGAAGATAGAGACTCAGTTTGAAAAAGTAGAAAAGCAAGTCGAAAATCTTGCTAAGGAGCTCAGCAACGTGAAGAGACAGAAAGCACGGGAATATTCCACTGACGGTGTGAGAAGAAAGGAGATGCAGCCTCCTATCTTCGATGGTCAAACATCATGGCCAATTTATAAGAGGCAATTCGAAGCGGCCGCAATGACCAATAGCTGGGACGATGAAGAGAAGTCTATTGCACTCACGCTTGCACTGAGGGGTCCAGCTGCGGAGCTCTTGCAGACCATCCCGGAAGATAAACAGCAGAACTACGACTCTCTGGTTCAGGCTATCGAGATGCGGTTTGGGGATGAACACATGCAGCAGGTGTACAGGGTTCAGCTGCGTAGTCGAGTCCAGAAAAGGGGGGAAACGCTCCAACAGTTGCAAGCGGATATAGAGCGACTAGCCCATCTTTCATACCCTAAAGCCGGTGAGGAGCTTATCAACGAAATGGCGGTGGAAGCTTTTATTCAGGCCATAGAGGACAGACAACTGCAAATGGCTGTAAGGATGGCTGAAAAGCGAACACTCCCCGAGGCATTGGCATTCGCTTTGTCAATGAAGGCTGCGGACCAAGCATACCAGGGAATACACCGTGTCAGGGAAATGTCCGTCGTGGAATGCTCATGCCAGAGAACAGCCGTCAAAGCTCGCGGAAGTCAAATCCGTTGCTGGAATTGCAACCAAACCGGACACCTACAACGGCAGTGCAGAAGTGCACCTAGACGAGGAAATTGTCCACATTGCGGAAGTAGGAGAAGCAGAGAGGAAGCATCCTGTCGGTCAGACTTCCCAAAACCAGCAGTCGGGAGATGCGTAAGGACCAACTTCGCGGGGCAGAAGTTGGTTACTGGAATCGAGGCCCCCAGGACCACCATTCAAGTTTCGCAAACCAAACGGGGTAACAAGAGCCTGACAGTGGAGGCACTAATCAACGAGAAGAAGTGCGTAGCCACCATCGACACAGGTGCCACTGCCTCCATTGTAAGAAGAGATATCGTCAAAAGCTCCTGGCTGCACAACACCAACAGCTACTGCCTGAAGACTGCAACAGGGGAAATGGCGAAGGTATTTGGAGAAGTTCGTCTTACGATTACTCTGGCAGGACTGACGTTCTCCCATGCGTTTCTGGTGGCAGATATATGCGACGAGTGCATCATCGGAGTAGACTTCATGAAAGCAAATGAAGTAATCTTGGACATCGGGATGCAAGTACTGAGGTATCGAAATGTGGAGATTCCGATGGTGTACGGAAATGAGAATGCCGTAACTCTCAGGACAGTCATCAGCAAAGACGAAGTTTTGCCGCCGTCTTCAGAGACAATCATTTGGACAAAGCTGGAAGGTGATCTTGGGAGCCACCGATTCTACATAGTAGAACCAGACCCAGAGAAGAATTCTCAAGACTACATCGTGGGAAAGACGTTAGTCGAACCAAAGAACACCATGGTTCCAGTGAGGGTTTTGAACGCAAGACCACACACTGTAAAACTAAGGCGAGGGGATGTGACTGGAAAATGCACGCCGATTACCGCCGTCGCAACAATATCTGAACGTGATGCTCCAAAACCTCTCCCATCACCTTGGACAGCGGAAACGAGAGAGACGATTCTCCAGTCCAGTGAGCTGAATCAGGAGCAGCGAACTATGGCAGAGAATCTTATCAATGAGTACGCTGATGTATTTGCCTCACAGGACGGTGAATACGGCCGAACACACCTGGTAGAACATCGAATAGACACTGGTGATACTAGACCAATTCGTCAGCCTGCTAGGCGCCTTCCATTGGCAAAGCAGACAGAAGTTGCAGAGATGGTGTCGGCAATGGAGAAAGAAGGTCTGATTGAAAGTTCCAAAAGTCCGTGGGCATCACCGGTTGTACTGGTAAAGAAGAAAGATGGCAGCACGCGGTTCTGCGTGGACTATCGGCAGCTCAATTACGTCACCAAGAAAGACAGCTATCCTCTGCCACGGATTGACGACACGCTAGACACACTATCAGGAGCCCGATGGTTTTCCACTCTCGACTTGAAGAGTGGCTACTGGCAGGTACAGATCCATCCAGAAGACCGGGAGAAAACCGCCTTCACCGCAGGAAGTGGGCTATGGCAATTCACGGTAATGCCATTCGGGCTGTGCAATGCTCCGGCGACTTTCGAGCGATTGATGGAATGTGTCCTGCAAGGGTTAACATGGAAAACCTGTTTGGTTTACTTGGATGATGTCATCGTCATAGGAAAAACGTTTGCGCAACACCGAGACAATCTAAGGGATGTGTTTCAAAGGCTTCGAAGTGCCCGCCTGAAGCTCAACCCCAAGAAGTGCGCCCTGTTTAGAGCGGAAGTCAAGTACCTGGGACACATAATTTCAGCGAAAGGAGTGAGAACCGATCCGGAGAAGGTCGAAGCGGTGAAAAACTGGCCAGTCCCCAAAGACAAACACCAACTAAGGAGCTTCCTGGGCCTAGCCACCTACTACAGACGGTTCGTGAAGGATTTTGCCGGGATCGCAAAGAACCTGCACCAGTTGACGGAAAAGGGAAAACAATTCAAATGGTCAATTGAGTGCGAGAAGAGCTTCAAGGCACTTAAACAACGGCTATGCGATGCCCCGATACTGGCTTACCCCACTCCCGGGGAAACGTTCGTTGTGGATGCAGATGCTAGTAATGTCGGGGTAGGAGCCGTACTCTCCCAGGTGCATGACGGCCAAGAGAAGGTGGTTGCGTACTTCAGCAAGGTGCTCTCTAAGCCAGAAAGGAACTACTGCGTGACAAGGCGGGAACTTCTAGCTTTGATCTTGGCTACGAAGCATTTTCACAAATACCTCTACGGGAGGAAGTTCGTTCTTCGCACAGACCATGCAGCCTTAAAATGGCTATTACAGTTCAAGAGTCCTGAGGGTCAGGTCGCAAGATGGATCGAAAGGCTGCAAATATACGACTACGAAATACAACATCGTAAAGGAAAACTCCACTCTAATGCGGATGCACTGTCCCGGAGACCATGCAGAACGGATTGTAAACATTGTGCGCGTCAGGAAGAACGGGAGCTGGTTTCCATCCAAAGAATGAGAGCCGAACCTATCGCCGGCTGGAGCGTAGATGAGATCCGGAACGCTCAGAAGGAAGACCCGGATATCGAACCGATTCTGGCCTGGAAGGAGAACATGGAGAAACCGGATCATCAGGACATCTCTCACAGAAGCCCGACCTTAAAGGCATATTTTGCGCAGTGGGACTCCCTCCATGTCCAAGAAGGTGTTCTGAGAAGAAAATGGGAATCCTCCGACGGAAAGTCGTTTGTAATGCAGCTTGTCGTACCGCGGACGAGGGTCAAGGAGGTGTTACAGGAAATGCATGGCGGGGCGACCGGAGGCCACTTGGGAGTGAATAAGACGCTAGAAAAGGTACGAGAACGTTTTTATTGGTTAAAAGCGAAGGAAGATATCGAAGACTGGTGCAGAAAATGCGACGTGTGTGCAGCTAGCAAGGGTCCGAGAATCAAAACTCGAGGTAAGATGCACCAATACAACGTGGGAGCACCTTTCGAACGAATCGCCATTGACATCGCAGGGCCCTTTCCGGAAACCGACAATGGTAATCGGTATATACTCGTAGTGATGGACTACTTCAGTAAGTGGCCGGAAGCGTTTCCGATCCCTAACCAGGAAAGCAGAACCGTGGCGGAGCAGATCGTCTACAATTGGGTTAGCAGATTCGGTGTGCCCTTGGAATTGCATTCTGACCAAGGGCGGAACTTCGAGTCAAGAATCTTCCAAGAGATGTGTCAACTACTCGGAATCAAAAAGACAAGGACAACCCCGCTTCATCCACAGTCGGACGGTATGGTGGAGCGTTTCAATAGGACTTTGGACGAACATCTCTCGAAGGTCGTAGGTGACTACCAACGGGATTGGGACCGGCAGATTCCCTTGTTTTTGATGGCCTATAGAAGTGCCGTGCATAGCACTACTCGACATACGCCGTTCGAAATCTTATTTGGTGGAATAGCTCGTTTACCCAGTGAGGTGAAATTTGGATCTCCTACCAATGAGCCCAGAAATGAAGAAGAGTACGTGGCGGACCTTAGGGAAAGGCTTAGGGACATACACCAAAGGACCAGAAGCCAGATTAAGATGACGAGCGACCGCATGAAGACCAGGTATGATGCCAAGGCAACAACGTCAGGATTCCAGGAAGGAGATCTGGTGTGGCTGTATAATCCCCATCGCCAAAAGGGGAAATCACCTAAGTTACAGCGGAACTGGGAAGGTCCCTACAGAATAGTAACCCGCATCAACGATGTTGTCTACCGCATCCAGCGAGGACCAAGGGCCAAAATGAAAGTGGTTCATGTGGACCGACTGAGTCGATACAATGGCCGAAATGAGGATGCACTTGTTCGGGACGAACACGTCTAAGAGGGGGGCAGTGTAGCATAATAATAACTACGCGCCTATGTCTATGCAGCAAATTCCGAAGTGACTTTCCATTCTGGCAGAATTTTGGTTCAAACTGTCCTTCATTCGAGGTTCGTGTCGGGGACGAAGTCTCCACAGCTCATGTCAACGAAAGAGACGAATAATATTAGGGATAAAAGGGAATTATAACTGCAAGAATTATTTCTCTTGTTCCAGTGGTCGAAGAATTTGCTAGAAGTTTCTGGCTATCAGAAACTTCTGCTATATAAGGACAGATGGCGATCAAAAAAAGACACAGTTGGTTTAGAACCGTGGCGAAGAGATTGGAAAAGTGATAATGGGCGAAGTTGTAATTTGGTGATAAATTGAAAGTTGAGAGTGAACAAGAAAAAGTAATTAGTTTGGATTTGTGAATTAAGTAATTGAAAGGAGATAAAGTGATTTGAGAGGAAAGAGACATTGTAAGAAAAGAATTTGCGAAGAATAGTATAGTGTGAACTTGAATTGTTCTATAGAGTAGAAAATAAAGAAATAATTTCACAGAATAATTGTTTTATCTACTCGAGCCGTAGCTCGCATATTACAATATAAATGACATAATAGATCATGTTAAGCGTGGAATAGAGCTGAGCCGTACCAAAATTTCGGCTCTAATGTTCACAGATGATATTGTCTTCCAAGCAGATTAAGTGGATACTATGCAGCTCATGGTTAACAGACCTGACAACCACTGCAAAACTTGGAACCTGACTGTAAACCTATCGAAGTCATAGATAAAAATTGTCAGGAATGGTGGTTGCAGGTACACTCGAAAAGAAAAGTGGAATCTCCACTGTATAGGACTATAAGTAGTTTTGCTAACATCTAGTTTAAATATTAAAAAGCATCTACAAATCAAATTAGGTGAAGCTAAGCGGGCAATACATATGTGCAGTTTGGGGTAGATGTATCAATAATAAAAATATATCACAAAACTCGAAACAAAAAATATTTCGTGCCACAGTAACATCTATCATTTTTTACGCAGCACAAATTCCTTCGAAATCGTAGAAAAGTTCCTGCGTTATTTCGTAAAGCGAGTTTTTAAACTTCCGAGCAGTTCACCTAACTGCATGCTCCACTTGGAGACAGGATTTCCATTTCTGTTCCTGGATACTCTTAAGCTCCATCTTGATTACGTGGTAAGAGTCATGGCAATGAATCAAAAAAAAGATACCCAAGCTAGTGTTTTCGCAAAAGATTCTCTACGGAGGAAAATGTGTACAAGAATGGAATAACTTAGCATCGAATGATTGATTTATAAATGAATACCGACAATATTAAAGTAGGTTACGTTAGGTTGAAGTGGCTCTCAGCAAAAAGAAGCCAACACACTTAGACCAATAATATGTCCATTGTGATACCACACGTGTTTGAGACGCGGCCTCTAGCCTACTCGTTGAACCATTTGGAGCTTCTGATGAAGCGTAGAATATACCTAACGTCAATATTATTCAGATCATTTAGGTCATTGAAACAGAAGGTATGGAGTTTCCTTCTTTGGGAGAGAGCTGGGCAGGTGCAAAGAAGGTGAAGAATAGTCTCTGTCCATGCAGCTTCTACAGAAATTGTTAGAGACCACGCCAAGCCTTGTTGCATGCTTGCCTATTAGACAGTGTCCAGTTATTTCACCTATGTATGTATAACAGCACTAATATGCTTCCTATTTAGAGAAATCAAATTCCTAGAGCGTTTCAGATCCAGCATAGGCCAAATCTGTTTTGTTGCTAGACAAGTTATACTCCTTGTCCACCTAGAATTTGTCTTTACGGTAGCTTCCAGCTTTAATTTAAGTTTGCATGTAGCGATAGGCATACCCAGTAAACTTTTGCCTGGAAGGATGGGTATTGTTGTTCCATGTCTGGCAAGTTCGTCAGCTTTACAATTCCCTGGAATATGCTTATGCTCCGGCACCCAGATTAGATGAATATTAAACTGTTCCGCCATCTCTATAAGAGACAATCGGCAGTCTAGGGGTGTAAAAGAATTTGTTGAGGAAGATTCCAACGATTTGATTGCTGCTTGGCTGTCTGAAAAGATGCGGATATCAATGGCCGATATCACGTTTTCCTTTAGACAAGACAAGAATTCCCTTATTGTCATTATTATATTATTTTAACTTGGAAGTTTTTATCAAAATTTAACTTGGGGACGGTGTAGTCAATGTCTTCAGGGAAGATATTAAACTTATTTAAGATGGAGACGTGGCCATACATTTTTTAGACCACTGTGTAGTATATTTTAGGCGAATAGCTGAGTTAGCTGGCATTTGCCTGCCATAAATGCCAAGGGGTGTTAAATGAGAAAGAATATCCATAGCTGTGGAAGGTGTCGTCCAGTGCTCCATTAATGCATAGACAAGCTGAACGTTGGACATTGCTTAATAACTTCTGGTTTATTGCCTTATCCAAGGCAGTCCACCAGGCAACTACCCCGTATATGAGGATCGATCAAGCTCCATTTGCACCCAATAGCTTTTCTGCAAGAGAAGAGTGTGACAGTGGCTTTCTTAACTCTTTCCTGTATATTAGCTTTCCAGCTTAGTTTCCTACCCTAAATAAGACCCAGGTATTTTGCTTCGTTGGAGAAAATTAATCTTGTTTCATTAAGGGATGGAGGATCAATAGGTGGGATTTTGTATTTCCTTGAGAAGAGGACTAGTTCGGTTTTGTGGGGGTTCACTCCTAGACCACACTGAGCTGTAAATCTAGATAGCTTATTCAAAGCGTTTTGTAGGGGTATCCCTGCTGACATATCTTCTGACAGATGAC
The DNA here is from genome assembly GCA_963082735.1 of Pocota personata. Classification (NCBI taxonomy): domain Eukaryota; kingdom Metazoa; phylum Arthropoda; class Insecta; order Diptera; family Syrphidae; genus Pocota; species Pocota personata. The sequence goes on from OY720430.1 coordinate 105,161,603, forward strand.
CCACCCAGCTTTGAGTTGATAATCCGACCATTAAGCAGTAAATTAATCAGCTCGCCAAGTGAACTCTCTATCTTCAGATTTGACAGTGCTTTGATTATCACAGATGAGTAGACGTTGTTAAAAGCGCCTTCAATATCTAGAAAAGCTACCATAGTGCACTCCTTATGATACATGGAGTATTGAATTTTATTGACTAACGCATGCAATGCTGTTTCGACTGATTTCCCTTACAGAATGCATGTTGAGCCGTGGACAGTAGTCGTGTGTCAGTACTATCACGTAAGTGGATATCAATCAGTCGTTCTAGCGTTTTTAGAAGGAAAGATGATAGACTAATAGGTCTGAGGTCGGAGGTCTTTCTTTTACCAGCTTTGGGTAAGAAAACCACATTGACTTCTCTCCATATATGGTTAATGTGGACCAGATTCAGACAGCTCTGAAAAATATTTTTTAGAACTGGCACGATAATGTCAGATGACATTTGTAGTTCAGCAGGTGTTATGCCGTCTGGTCCAGCGGATTTATATGGTTTGAAGCTATGTGCCCAAAAGAGTTTGTCCTTCGCAATCAGACTTGAAAGGTTGGTTTTTTGAGTATTTGACTTGACGGGGTCAATATTGTTGGCAGTCAGGGAATTACTTGGGAAGTGTGTATGAATAAGTAAGGGTAACGTATCTACACTAGAAATTGTCCAAGACCCATCTGTTTGTAATAAACAGCTGGGCACTGAAGGATTTGTCGAGAGGATTTTTCTCAGCATAGACGCCTCAGAAGATTCTTCTATTTTGCCACAAAGAGTCTCCAAGAATTACGTTTGACTTTCCTCAATTCTTTTTATATGTTTTTAGGGATTGTATGTTTTTATGATTTGTATGAGTATCAGTCAGATGCATCTCTTGTGCTTTTGCCTTTGTTGAAAAGTTTTCTGCAAGTATTTCTGAGTGGTCCTAGAAATCTATAAGTTTTTTTTTTTCTTGAACCTAATATTAACAAAGGTAAGGTCCTTAACCATACAATGAAGCTCTTGAGGATTGCTCGGAGACTTTAGAATGTCGGAATTAACCAATTTCTTTAAAGTTGTCCTATATTTGAGCCAGTTAGATTAACGGATATTTCTGTAAACCAATGGGCCTAGAGGATCGTCGTCAAGACTAAATTGAAGGTATCGGTGGCCAGAAAAATAGGGTTCACCAGATACCTTTCAGTTCTTGATCATTTGATTAATGTTTTCGGTGACAATGGTTATATCTAGAACCTCCTGTCGGTTTTTAGTTATAAATGTAGGTTCATTAATGATGTAACACAAAATGAGGTTAGTTTTTAGAATGTAGTCAAAAAGCAATTCACCCCTTTCGTTGATGCCAGAGCTACCCCAAACGGAGTAGTTAGCATTAGCATCACAGTCAACTATGATTCTATATTTATTTCTTTCATCGCCTGCTACCAGTCTTTCCATAGTGGGTTCAGGAAAAGGGTCTATGATATCATGGGCGAGATAAGCCGATACTAGATACTCGTAGTGGGAGTTTACAGAAAACTTAATACTATCTGAATTTCAAACCACTACACTAAAATCTTTCTTCTCTCTCTCTCTCTCTCTCTCTTCACAACGCCCGTGCCCTGTAGTAGTATAAGTGTATTCATATCCTCTAGGGGGCGCGCAAATTATAAAAAAAAAAAAAATAGTAGGAGCGCTTGCTTGTTTCTAGCAGCGCGGTTATATCCCGATCACTGTAATTAGGAAGTAAAATTACCTTAATGCTACTTTTTACCAATATCCACGATCTAGGTTTGACATATGGGGAAGAGTATCCTCGAGTCTTGAGTCCACAAACCAGGTTGTTAAGAACCCAAGGATCTTGAATCAAGACAATATCTTCTTTATCCTTTGAGAGACGGAGAAGAAGGCCGGCCGAAGCCCATTTGGAGTGATGGAGGTTAATCTGAACTAACTGCAGCATTGTTGTTACAATCAGGCAGAGAAACCTCCACTATAGTGTTGCTCAAGCCCTCCGAGTCTGAGGAGAAGCCAAGAAGTTCATCCTAACTGAAAGGCGCTTTGTCTGAATTGTCACCCATCTCCATGTCTGATAGCGAACCGTCATCGACTAAAGATGGTTGTATGGTAGACTGAGAGTCATCATCTTCCGTGGAAGGGAAGGAGATTGATTTCTCAGTATTTATAATACCTATAATAGGGTCTGAAGGACCACCTCGTCCTTTTTGTAGACTTTCAAGATTATAGCATCGAACCCATAGCTAATCACACTATCAGTCTTCGCCAAAGGAGCAAGAGATTCCTTATTGATCACAATTAACGCACATCTGTAAAGGCCTCTGATTTGAAGGATCCGGATAATGTCCTCCGTGTTAGAGGATTCGGCTGGGATCCCGTTACGAGTTCTTAGTCTGCATGGGATATCCTCCCTAGCTACAACCTCAAGCTTAGCATCAGGCCAAACCTCCCATAGTTTGCTAATCGCTAGCTTATAGAGATGACAGGATCTCTTGTCAGCACAAGCGATCAGCTTTACATGGCCTTGATGCCAACCGCCGTCACGACAGTTGGGAGGAGGGCCGGGATTTTCCTTCATGATGTCAAGGAAGCAAGTCGCCAGTTTGGATGGTATCATCCTCTATTTATATGGAGTGATTGTACCATCGATATCGTTCTTATCGATGACAGCCAGTATAAACCTGTCCTTGAGTACTTCACTGTATGACTTCGATGTGACGTTGGATGGCCTGGAGGAGGTGCTGGTGTTGTGCACCTTGAATCCGATCCAGATTCTTCCAACGATCTCTGTTTTTTAGACGTGAAGTCTCTGCTGGTCTTATCAGGTTGAGTACTGACGATCCTTTTGGTCCAATCGACTAGGGTTTTCATCATATCATTCATTTTATTCTCCGCAATTTTGTCGAATTTTTGGAGAATACCGCTCCCGAAGAGTCTTTATTAGTTTGCAAATTACCTTTGCTAGGCTTCGTGCAGCTTTTGGCCGCAGAAGGACCATGTGAATTCACAATCCTTTTGCTGTCCAGTGCCTTCTAGTTTTACCGGTAAACAGCTTGATCGCTTGACAGAAGACAAGATGTATTTTTTGGGTAGAATCTCAACGGATATGTTAAGCACCGTCTTCAAAATAAGAGGAGAACTAACCAGTCTGAACTACATACCGCACCGCCCGGAACTATCAATTTTGAGCAGTCTTTGAAACCTCAAGGAGAGAGAGGATGTGTTCTACTTCGTCGCGATATGTCCCATTCTAAAGGAATTCCGCCTTAATTTATTTTTATCGCAGGCGATAAGCGTACTAAACGGTGCCCGAGACTGGGATATATTGTATAACTACACGGTAAATGCACTACGCTACAGAAATTGCATTATCGAAGAAAACTTGTAAAAATGAAAACCAAATTTTATTTTAATCAACGAAAAAAGAAGCACTGTAATTTTAGTATGTCAATCTGGTAGACGGCGTTCAGCCAGTCCATATAGACTAAGAAGCTAAGAAGATTGTAAACAATATATTTTTTATGAAATAAATAGTCACTTACTACTACAGTAGAATGACCTGTTGCACTGCAAAGTATCTCTTTAAAGTCAACTAAGTTTGTTTTTCCTCACTACAAGATTTTTTGCGGGTCCTCACTTAATGGTCGTATCTCTGACGATGTGATACATTTGTATTTAAGGGATGATAAAGATCTTGTTGTTTGTTGACTCCGTGATTCTTCGCGCTCAGTTTGCTCCTTTAAGGCGTTGGTGGTCATGGGCTTGTTGGCAAAAACCTTAGACTTTAAAAAACCCCATTGGAAAAAGTCCAACGGCGTTAAATCGCATGATCTGGGCGGCCAATTCTGATCACCAAAACGGAAAATTAAACGACCAGGAAATGACGCATGCAGTAATTGAATTGTTTCTCGGTATGTGGCACCGTATTATTGAAACCACATGTCGTCCACTTCCAGAACTTGCAATTTATACGTAGGCACAAAAAACTGGATTATCATGTCGCGATATCGAGCACCATTAACTGTTACTGCCGCATTTTCAAAGAAGAATGGTCCGATGATGCCCCCAGCCCGAAATCCGCACCAAACAATGACACGATGTGGATACATTTGTTTCACAAGAATCACTCGTGGATTTTCAGATCCCCAAATTCGACAATTGTGACGATTAACAAAGCCACCAAGATGAAAATGAGCCTCATCGCTGAAGATGATTTTGTTTGAAAAATCAGCATCCACTTGTTGTTGTTCAGTAATCCATTCAACTATCTTCGCTGTGCGTGGTCAGTAGGCTTCAGTTCTTGAGTCAATTGCACTTTGTATACATGAAGATGCAAATCTTTCGTGAGAACACGCTGTAGAGACCTTCCCGAAATATCCAATTCTTGACCACGGTGCCGAATTGATGTTCCTGGACTCTCAACAACACTCTCATGAACTGCTTCGATGTTTTCTGTTGAACGACTTGTTGAAGGACGGCCAGAGTATCTAAAATCACTAATAGATCCAGTCTCCCTGAATTTTTGAATTAATCTCTTCACAGTTGATGAAGTCAAATTACTATTTCGACCATATTTTATACGGAAATTGCAAATTGTAGCTGCCAAACCTTCATTATTTCTAAAATTATATTCTCTTTAGGGAGTAGTACTAGACTCTGTCTTTTCCACTGGTCTGGAAAAACTCATTCTTTCAAACACGTGTTGTAAATTTCTATTAACATGTCTAGGTAGGCTTTGAATGCCATCTTAAGAGCTATTGGGGATGCCGTCGGGTCTCGGTGACTTCTTATCCCCAAATATGTTACAAATTTTAATCATTTCATCTGCAATGGCTAGAGGTATGTTCAGTGTTTCTCCAGTTTCTTCCTCAATGTAGGGTACTCCTTATATTGTGGGAACAATCCTCATCTTGGTAGGATTCAGTTCCGCTTCATTACCAAGTAGTGCAAACACCGGTCGGAAAGTATTTATTAATGATATTTACTCAGATTAACCTACAACATTGCAAGGCTCTTATATGTATGATGAGCGGTCCGAAAGGCACAGGATTTGTCTTATTGTACCAAATTTCCTCTCAGCAACTAAGCTTATATAGTTTTCTGGCTATAAAACTAACGGTAAATTGGAAACCTACGTCATTGTGTCTGCTTACTTTCCTTATGACTCAGTACTACCTCCACTACCAAGGGCAGTAGCTGAGCTTATAGAATATTGTGATACCAGAAATATTATATATATATATTATTATATATTGCCATATGTTGCGATGCTTACGCTCAAAACTCTGTTTGGGGCAGCATCAAATGCAATGCACGGAGAGATCGTCTTCTGCACTACATACTCGTACTATCGTCTGATCTTACCACCAACACTGTTGGCTTCCAACCAACATTTTGTTACCGCACAAAGACAGGAAGTGATTGACAAGGGTCAACCCTGTCCAACAGGTACTTTAAGTCTATTACCAACTGGAAAGTTTGGCAAGATATTTCCCTCTCAGATCATAGATACATCAAATTCCAAATCGAATGCGAAGCTACACCTTTGCAGGAGAGGAGGAATCCGAGAAAAACCAACTGGATTCGATTTAAGGAGGGGTTACGCATATCAAAGCTCTACCCAAGCTTAGAACAAAACAAAAGGTAGAGGAAGTCGTTCAAGACCTGAATAGCACCCTTACCAGATAACTTTTGAACGAATAAGATTTTTCAACAACATCACAAGGACAATCGATGAGTGGTGTCATTTCTCTTATCATTTTGGTGATTTTTCGATGTCCCATGCTAGCGCCTTCGTTGAAAAGGACAATGATTCTAAGCCTCGCGGCTGAAAGACCGGCAAGATCGCTTCAATGGCCTCTGTCGGTGTTGAGGAATGTGCTCCTGTAATGCCCATTACGCATCAGTTATCGAGCAACATGTGACTGATAAATGCTGATTTGGCACGACCACTTACGAGATCGAGTATCGAGTATCAACATTTAGCATTCTGTCATCAGTGATCGTGTATTTATTTATTCGATATGGTTTCTGCTGACGAGCTGAGGTGCATTTGGGAGAAAATATGTAAGAATATCTTTGTTTATTGGTATTTTTTTTTTTAATTAATTGCTTATAATTTATTATCTAAATAAAATTAACCCTGCGCAATAGGAGATTTTGGTAAATTTTATGAGTTGGGACAGCGGTTGAGGTGCATCCTCTAAAATTTATCTTCTCCATTATAAATAAGAATGCACTGTTATTTACCCTGCATCTTTTAATAAAACTGCAATCAAAAGTATATGTTGTGAAAGATATTTTCAGAAAATTATAGTTTTGTATACGTACGCAGAGTATTGTAGAAACGAGTTCGCTCAATACACTCATAGCGATCACCCTTTGAATCAGAAGATGAAAAATAAAATAAATTTTCCATTTTTAATTGAAGACGATAAATAAAAAACTTTTCCTCACCCAAAAATAAATACTTTTGGCATTTGTCAGCCATCTCAATTCAATGTAGTAGAATTTTACTAGTACAATTTTCAAAGTGCACTCGATACGTTACCATTCTTATGTGATCATCCCAATGAAGTTACTCGATCACTCGATAGCGTATGTATTTCACTCACTCGTTAACTGATGCGGTAATTCGACCCCTGGCTATACGCTGCACCTTTGTTAACAAGTCTCTTGCGTACTTTTTATTTGTCAATGGCCACCATACAGCTACTCCGTAGAAGATGATAGGTTTTATTACGCATCCGTATATTCAGTGGACCTGTTTCCATTTCAGAACCCATGACTTTCCAATGGCGCTCTTGCATATCCAATATGCTCTCTTGGTTTTGGTAACTCTTTCTTCCAGGTTCTTTGTTCAGGTCAGTTTCCTGTCCAATATTATGCCCAGGTACTTGACGCTGTCACGGAGTTGCAGTTCCATCTAGTGCTTTTAAAAGGTTGTCCATAGTGCGCACCCACAGAAAAGAAGATATTATCACCTCCTGTGGTGTTCCCGCACGAACTGTTCCCCTTCTTGTTTCGTCTTCCAGTGAAGCTGTGATGATGCGGTTTGATAGCATGTGTTCTATCCAATTGTTGCATCCATAATTTTTTGAGTTTTAACATTATTCAATGCCCCTTCGATATCTAGAAAAACGTCTACGACTGATTTCAAACGTATCTTCTTTGTGGATACAACCTGGTGTAGTGCCGTCTCAACTGATTTCCCTTGGGGGTATGCGTGTTCATTGGGGCACAGACTCGGGTTTGTAAACTGTGTCCTGATATAGTTATCACAGATTCCCTCCATTGATTTTAGTAGGAATGACGTTAGACTAATAGGCCTATAACCCTTCGCCGTCGATAAATCTATCCTGGGTTTTGGTAGAAATACCACTCTCACCTCTTGCCATTGTGTTGGCTTGTATCCTAGATATAGGCATCCCCTAAAGATATTAACCAGGCTTTTCTTCAGGGTATCTAATTATATCCCTTTTTGCAAAATGATTCCATCCATACCCCGTGATTTATACCCTGTGATTTTACTTTATCTGCATCAACTAGGTTGTCAGTGTTTTCCCATTTTGTTTTAGATCGAGTGAACCAACACTTCGAAACTGTTCTGCCTCATTGAAACAGTTTGAGAAGTGTGCGCACATCAGCATCTCTAAGTATCAGCTGCGGTTGGTATTTTCAATGATTCCTTATTGGCAGCCTTGGTGAGCTTCTTGAAGCTTCTTTTACTTTCTTTATAAGATTCCCAGTCTGCACCTTCGTTTGCTCTTAAAGCTTTGTTTAGGCATTGTCTAGCAACCCTCCTTGTTTCGTGAAGGTCACCTTTCCACCATTTTTGCTTAGCGCTTCTAGGACAGAGGACAGGCGGCCTCAAAGGATTATATGATGCACTTCTGGACTTTAAGGACTTCTTTGTTTAATTGGTTAATCTCAGTACAGCTGTTAAACTGAGTTGGTGATAGCCTTGTCTGAAAATTTCTTGCAAAGATGGACCAATCTGCTTTTGTAGGGTTCCTTATCATTACTTTGAGTTTGGGATCAATTCCAATGTCAAAACACAACCACCTGTGGTCAGAAAAGGAGATCTCACTACTGATCTTCCAGTTGGGCACCAGATATATAGACTTATCATCACATACGGTTATATCTAATACCTCCCTTCTATTTTTATTTATGAAGATTGGTGTACAGCCCTCGTTTAAGGTAATTCAATTTTCAATATTTAAATAATCGGCCAAACACTCACCTCTTTTGTAAGTGTTTGGCCGATTAGCTCCTCCACCTAGCGAGGAGTCATAGGGGAGATTTTTTCTCTGGTAAAGCAAGTGTTCTTTACAGCTACATCTATTTCTAACTCACGAAGGGACTGTGGTAGTAGGTTTTGAGCAGCCTGACAATGGTTTAAGTTTAGCTGCAGCACTTTTTATCCTACGCAGTTTCATCGTCGCCCTTTTATAGAATGGGCATCTTGAACTACCTGTGAAGAGGTTACTGTCAGCCGGTTCCTTGTCTTGAGAGAGGCTCTTGGGAACACGATTTCGCAGTGTGTCCCTCTTTTCCGCAGTGCTTGAACCAGTCATTAGTGCTTTAACAAGCCTTCGCTATATGTCTAAAATTAGTGCTTTAACAAGCCTAAATTCATGCATTTATAACATTTCATTGGAGTCATTTTCTCTCGAATGCGGTAAACTACCCATCCTAAACGAATTTTGCCTACCGCGATGAATTCGTTTGCTACCTCTGTTGGTAGGCTAACTGTTGCCGTCTGTGTGCCACTGTAGGCTTTGTGTACTGACTCAATCAAAGATACATTCGTGGGCCGTGGGTCTCTCTGTTTGTGTTGCCTTCGCTGTTAGTTCGCGTTCGACTGGTCTCCGACTTGTTCCCTCGTTTTCCACCACTGCAGAGTAGGTCAGGCGAATAGTACTTACTAGCCACCTTATATCATGGTGCATATTGGTTTTTTCCCTTAATAAAGTTAGCAAATCTGCCATTTTATCACCTAGTACATTAAGGCCATTAGAACCTGCTACTGTTTCTTCGGTGATTTGCTTCTTCATCTTGGCACTGCCGCTATTTTTTGGCCTAACTTCTTGCTCCATGATTTTTGGAGTTCTTTTACCTTCAGTCTCCTTTTGGGTTTGCACCGCAGTTTCTGTGACAGCATTGTGCGATGGAGACCGCATCATCGCTGAACTTCTCCTTAAGGGGTCAATTATGACCTCCTGCCATATATTATCTTCTTTATTATATGTATGTTTGCATATTTTCTTGTTTGTTTTGATTTTCATTTTAGTTTTTATTTTGATAGTTTTCCATTTTGAATCCCATAAGTATGGGGGGACTGAGGTCGATCACATCATAGCCACCTGTAATGTGGTAAGGTATTTATTTCAACCAGGGTAGCTTGACACCATCTTAGGAATAGGAAGCTTATTTAATGGGTGGCTTCTACTCGCCCAGTAACAACAATTTCGTAGGGCTCATGTAGCTTTCCGCCACACACTCCATTTCATTTCATTTCATTTAATTCATTTTGTTTCAAGGTTTGTACATTAAGATTACATCTTTTATAGTACTTAGTACTTAAATTAGTGGAAATAGTTTAAACAACATATAAACACTTAAACTAAAAAACAAAAGAAAGAGAAAAGTGAAAAGGGGAGAGAAACCAATGGAACGAGAGAAACGGGGACGGGAAGAGATTAATACTACTGGAGTGTTGAGGATGAGAAATGAAGAAGGATTGCACTTTTAAAATTCGTATGACTAGAAATATTTCTGATGCTCAAAGGTAGTGAGTTCCATAGTCTGACAGAGTGAATAAAAAATAAACGGGATGAATTTAAGTATCTGTAATGAAAAGGGATAATGTTTATGGTCCTAGTAGAGCGAGTGAACTTAAGTCTGCTAAACAGATAAGATGGGCACTGATTGTTAATGATTTTATGATTTATATACAGTTCCTGGCATTAATAAATTGTTGTAGAATACAACCCAGCACCATCCTGGAGTAAACAGATATATGGTCATGTCTACGGAGTCCGTAAATATACCGCACTGCATCATTCAAGGCTACTTGCAATTTTCGTTGGAATGAGAAGTCAAGTGAGCAATAAACAACCTCAACATAAGTAATCAGTGGTAAGACTAATGTCATAATAAGCTTTCTGTGAGTTTCTTGTGGAGTAAAGTATGCAATGAGCCATAGTTTACGAAGACATCCATATATACGACCAACGATGTGATTGTAACCAGTTAATTTGCGATTTATTATATAACCAAGACTAGAGACAGATTCAGCAGGTTTAATTTTATTATCAGCAAGCCATAGATCAGGTAAAAGATAAAGATTCAAAATTCTGTTTGAGATGGTTATTATTTGAGATTTTTCAGGATTTAGTAGCAACCCATTTTCTTTTGACCAAATACAAATTCGTGTTAGATCCTCATTTAAAAGAAAAGCAAGTTCTGTTAAGTTATCAAAAGGTTTGGCTAAGCGTAGCTGAACATCATCAGCATATAGATGCACTGAAGGGTGATTGCGAATAGATGGTAGGTCATTGATAAACATGCAAAACAAATTCGGTCCCAAGATTGACCTTGTGTGATTGGTTTCAAATCTGAGATAGTATCACCAGAGATGACCCTTTGCAACCTACCTGAGAGAAAGCTATTTATCAGTTTAACAGCCCTGTCACTTAGGCCAAATAATTTCTTGAATTTCCAACAAGGGATTTTGTGGTTAACCTTATCAAATGCTTTCGAAAAGTCAAGCAGACAAAGAAGCGAAACATGACCCCTGTCGAACTCCTTCCTTATCTCCTCTAATAAATTGACCATAGCCGTGGAACAGCTATGGTGAGATTTAAAACCAGACTGGCGCAGATTTATCAACCGATTTAGTGACAAGTGTTTCATAATTTGTTTTGCTATTATTTTCTCGAAGGCTTTTGACAGGCAAGGTAGAATGCTGATTGGTCTATAATCGGTAGGAGAAATTGGATTGGATTTCTTAGCAATAGGTAAAACTCTTGCAATTTTCCAAGACTGGGGAAAAGTTGATGTCATAATGCAGCTGTTAATAACGTGGGTTAAGTTGTTGACAATTTGAGGTAAAATTAGTTTAATGAACAGTATAGGAACGGCATCTTCTCCTATAGAGTTGACTTAATAGCTGCTATACAAGTAATAACATCAATTTCAGTTACCATTTCAAAATCCTCCAGTCTTGGCAACGGTTGCTCAAAATTTTGAATTGAATCAAAGTCAAAGTTAACTACATCAGAATCACCACCAAGGAAAAAATTGTTAAGATAGTTAGGATCAAGGTCACACTTGGTGTTACTATTGCCATTGGAGACACCAATCATACGTAAATTACTCCAAAGTTTTTTCGGAGGCAGAGAGGTGTTCAGTTTTGAGGCATAAAAGTTTTTCTTAGAAGTACGTATGATAGAAGTGGTATTATTCCGCGCCGATTTGTATGCAACCCAGTTAGTATTAGTAGGCCTGTGCTTCCATCTGCTGTATAACTTGTTGCGATTTTTTATGGAAACGACGACATCTGATGTAAACTAGGGACAGGTCTTATTCCGAATGGTCACTGTTTTGATTGGTACACATTCGTCGTAAAATTGTAATAGAAGTTACTGAATATAGTTCACTTTTTCATTCGGATTGATTATTAGTCGGCAATCTTCCCAAGGGGCTGAGTAGGTAGCAGTTTGAAGCGCATCTATATCGATAGCACGAAAATCCTTATATGTAACTGAGGGGTAACAAAATGAGAAAAATTAATATCATAAGTACAAAAAAGTAAGTCATGGTCAGAAATAACATCAAGCGATAATTGATCGAAAAGAAGAACTGATGACGGATTAGAGACTATGGTTAGATCTAGAAGACTAGGCGAGCAGTTGGGAGCGAAACGTGTTGGGTAAGTATTTACTATATTAAGTCCAACGGAGGAAACTAAATCCTTCGTTTGGAACGCACGAAAATCATTGTTTAGCAGGTCTGCATTGAAATCGCCACACACAATTAGGTGCTCATAAAGTACACAATAATCAGACAAAACTGAGAAAAACGGAACGGGGAACAGCTTCTATTATTGCAGTACACACATGAAACTATGCACTTAGTATTGCCTCCATTAGTAAGAGTAACTTTATCATTTCTAAAAATGTTAAAATTAGGTATATTTTACGACAAATCAGGTAAAATAGACTTAAACCAAGTTTCACTTACCCAAATAACATCAACACAGGAACTGGCAAACAGGTATTTCAAATAATCTAATTTACAAACGCTATGGCTACGCGCATTCAGGTAACAAACTGTAAGTCCCTCACAACCTTTGGAGAGAACATTAACCATAGTGTACGTTAATCTTTCATTTACACTGTATAAAGCATTTAAGGGAGAGATTCTAGCATCCATTATCAAAACATAAACAGTATAACAAACAAATAAAGAAAAAGTGCAATTCAACTTGATTAGTGGGAAGAGATAAAGATAGAAAAAGAAGAAAACGAGTATAATGGTGATTTAACAATTGAATAATTACAAATAAAACAAGCTTTTCAATCAAAAAGGTAGTTTTTGTTGATGAGTCGCAGCAGCAGCAAGCAGATCTTCAGAGCCGTGGCCGTGGTGTAGTGGTAACATCATCGCTTGTCACGCTTTTGGTTCACGGTTCAAATCCTGATGTTAACAATCATCTATTTATTTCGCATGAAAAAAATAAAAAAGTCGATCACTTGTGAAAGTTAAGTCAACTCTACTGTGAAGGAATAAGTAGGGTGGTCATATGGCTAAAATGCAACTTGATCGTGATGATGACATCAGAAGGATGGAAAAAAATACTGTGAATCATAAGCAATGACAAAAATAGCGAAAACAAAGAAAATACTCCCTAGAAACTTAATACCATCTGAGTTTCAAACTACACCACTCTGTCTTCTCTTCCCCTTTCCAAAAAAAATTAGTATAAGGGTATTCATATCCCCTTTAACACGTGCAAATTATAAAAAAAAAATAAAAAAAAAAAATTAAAAAGCTTTTTCCATTTACCTCCTTCTTAGCATAAACAAATCCATTTTTAGTGTAAACAGAGATCAACTGTTTTTTCGTTTGAGTCCGAGAGAAAACGTGTTTGCTTGGTCAAGCTATCATTGAGATAACAGCTATTTTCAGATTCTATGCCCAGATCATGGAGACGTAATTCTGAACCATATTGTTTACGAAAATTTGCAGCTGAGATCAGTACGGCCATTCTTGCCGATCTTGATCGGGACTGCTTATTTCGTAGCTAACCTACATATCTGTAGGCCGTTCAGCTATCCGTCACCTGCTGAACCCCATGATAGTCTGAGCGCAGCCTCACGAGGGTTTAGTGAGTGGAAATCCAACACTGTTACTGGGTGCGGGCTTAGTTCATCTTTAAAAGATTCCCACCTCCCAGAGAAAAAAAAGAACAGCAAAACATGGTCCGAGTCTGACATGTTAGTTGGCGGAGGTGCACATGTTCATCCACGTTCATTGGTTATAAATTCTGGAATGGGAAGAAGGTTTAAAGGTGAGCTAATAAAACAAGCAGCCGTAGGTACTGAATCCTCATGAATTCATCATATAGCAACTTACATGATCTATTTTGGGTGCCCTTTATTTTGCCTCCGACGGGCCAAGCTTCTTGTATGAGGCATCTTATCGAGGTACACCTTCACATGGTGCAAATTACCCTGCAAAACTTTGATTTCTGCATAATTTTTTGGGTAATGAACTTTGTGGCTTGGTTTTGTGTTGCCTCCCCACATGCATTCATTAGATCTTCGAGAGCATTCCACCAACTTGCCTCTATTACTAGGAACAGCACTCTTGCTGTTCTTCCCTTAGAGCACACATAGTTGCACCGGAGAATTTCCAGCTTTGCAAAATAGGCCCACTATTCGACATACCTTACCTCCCCTTGAATTTGATACTTCACCATGTCTAAATAAGACACCTCTCGACGGTATTCGCTTGGAGAGAAAACATATTTGCACAGCTCCTCTCAGAGGCATTTGGGGGTTTTTGAAGCAGGCCCACTGGCCTACTTGGATCAGTCCACCCAGTTTAAGATCCTTATGATTTTTATTTTTTGCAGTAGAAGGACTTTTATCATCCCCAGTCGCTGATGTTTTGTCGGGGCTCCTTAAGACGAGCTTCAGCAATCTTTTCGCCAGAATCATTTTATTTGTTAGGAAAAGAGCTCGCTATGATATGTGGTTTTGGAAAAGATCTCCCCTTCACTAAAATCACTTCCAGTCCACATTTGTCTCTAATCCTCGCAAAGCTATTCGTCATCCACTCAGCAGTGGAGTTATTGGCACAGAAGAAGACAAACCGTGCCATCCTTAAATGGGAGCCTAGGAACTGTGGTTTCGCTGCTCTGTCGTTCAGCTCGATCGGGATGGTTATTACCGCCTCTTGTATGTATGTATGTTTTCTCCTCATCCTTTCTCCAAACGTCCCCAAAAGGTGCAGGTCCATAATACAATAACAGCACTATCAAGATCCACAGAGGAATTCTTGGCAGTTGAGGCAGTTTGAGAGGCATCACTCTCTAAGTTTTTATGAAAAATATAGCTTTTACAAAATATATAGATGCTTATATTATGTACAATTTGTTTTGGGAGCGTTTCAAAAAAAAAGTATATAGCTTTTTTAAAGCAAGACTTGTTTTCAAGATTTCATCAGAATCTATGAATTTCTTTAGTAAGGGTGGCCGTGGTGTAGTGGTAACATAATCGCTTGTCACGCTACAGGTCCATGGTTCGAATCCTGATGTCAATAATCATCTATTTATTTCGCAATAAATTAATAAAAAGTCGATCAATTGCGAAAGGTTATGTCAACTCTACTGCGAAGGCATAACACTGGCAGTAGGGTAGTCATATGGCTAAAATGCAACTTGATCGTGATGATGACATCAGGAGGAGGGAAAAAAATACTGTGAATCATGAGCAACGACAAAAGCAAAAACAAACAAGCTCCCCAGTTATCTGGACAACCACCCTTGGAGTTCACTGAAACTAAATACCAGCTGAGTTTCAAACCAACTACACCAATCTGTCTTTCTCTTCCCCTTTCCTCTTAACGTCCGTGTCCTAATATTAGTATAAGGGTATTCATAACCCCTTTCACACGTGCAAATTATAAAAAAAAGTAAATAAATACACTTTTGAATAACAAAAAGCCATAATATCAGTTCTTCTGATAAAATCTCTAAAAAGTCGTGGAAGTATACTCTGAATAAGAAGATGCGCATATCATAGAATGTGAATTGAAAATTGTAGAACGCTATTAGGGTATCACACGATTCGTTCTCTTTCCTATATGTTTTGGTTAGAAATTAAATTTTGTTTCCACGAGTCCACGGAACTAATCATCAACCACAGTTGAGCCCGATAATCTGCAGTACAGACAAATTTGAAACCGTAAGCGCCTATGATACCCTTTCCCCCATCTTCTAATTCTAAATTTTTAGATATCCTTCTATACAGAGGATATTTCCGCCATTTGTAAGAAATTTTATCACAAAACTGTTGTTCAAACTATTTGTTAGCAGAAAGTGGGCGTGGCTCCCATAATTTGTAACCGAAGTTTACGGACTCTGATGAAATATGCACAATAAAACTAAAAGAAATAAAATAAGAAAACGCCTCCAATTGTTTTTTTTGTATATACATATCCTTATATTTTTTCAGGGCACGGGTGATTGGGAAGAGGGAAAAGAGAAACAGAGGAGATACCTGTTGGAGATACACGTTGGCTTTAAATGCTCGAAGGTTGCAGTGATGAGAAAATACAGAGCCTGATAGATCATTCAACATTCGTGTCATTCAGCTTTTAAATGAATCCCTATATTTGGGAGTATGTCCGAAGCCATACCAAATGGTAAACTGATGTGGATTCGAAGCATGACGGGTATTGCTGGTGAAATTTTAAAGGGGCATTTTTTGTAAAAAAAAAAAAAAGCGATGAAATAGGGGAAAACACGAGACATTTCTACTATGTTCAAGTGAATTTATGGAGATCACAATGCATCTATCACCTGCAAGTTTCAGTGCGCGTTTCTGTATCCGTTATGTTTTATTTTTGGACGAATGAATGCTTCGGATGAATGAATAAATTGAGTACAGATCAGACGGAGCAAAACATTTCTTGCACCGTTATGAAATCCTAGACATTTTGCATAATTTTTGGCGATTTAGAATATGTGATCGTTCCATCAAACATGGTTATTAATACACCTATCGAGAATGGCAAGTCTTTTAGTTTCAGCGATGCAAGTACTACTCGTATTCATGGATAATGGGTTTTGAGCATCTTGGTTTCGATTGAGAGACAAAAGACAGCATTGTATTTTGGAAGTATTCAATTTCACACTGTTGGTTGAATTCCATTTGATTATGCTATCCAAGTCAGAATTTAATGTGTTTAACATACGTTACCGTTCTTCTTCTAGGGCCGAAGAGCAAGGACTTGAGTTAGGGAACAAATATGGAAAACTGAGTGTACTGTCACCAGTAGAAATAAGAAATACAGTCGTAGACAAAGCAGAGCTTTGGTGTACACCAGCATTTATATGATGAATTGCAGACTTGAAGCCATCCAAGACAACTCGTATTGAACATAGTGCTTTTACTGTATTTTATTGATAGACTACGGTTCTGTACCGTAACTATCGGCGGTATTTTTAGTACAATACTGAAACATCTTAAATTGAGAATAATTGCAGCCTTCCAAGCAGACTCACTAGGAAAAAAAATTTAAATTCTTTAATAACTGTCAAAATGTATCTGATCAGTTCAATGTTTATTAGGCAATATATATACAAAAATTTAGCTTATTCTAGCACAGAGTTCTTAACAAAATTAGCTTACGTACAAAAATTAAATGAAAAACTTGCATGTGGTGCAAATTAATTACTGTACAAATATAAATACGAATTATGAATAAACGTAAGGAGGTGAAAGAGAATAACAAAAAACAAAGGTATTATGTTTCACCCGTATTTGGGTTGTCAAGCGGCCACTAATTTGCTGATAGTGCATGATGGACGCTGACCGTACTCGACATCCTGCCCCCATTAAACTGTGTCTGTTGATGGGGGATTCAGAGTTTGATTCGAATGCTAAAGTCATTTTCTTGTGTAAAACAAAGTGTAAAAGTGTAAAACATTAGCGCTCTATTTGAATGCATCACGGTGGACATTTTGGGTCCACTTCCACGAACTGATGCAGAAAATCAGTATATCCTCTGCTGAATGCACTATTTTCCAAAATGGCCTGAATGTTTCGCAATCCCCTACCAAACAAGTGAGACTATTGCGGATAGTCTACTTATTGAAGTATTTGCACTTCAAGGTGTTCCAATGCTGATCCACAGCGACCAAGGGCGTAACTTCGAATCGGAAGTATTCACTAAAACAATGGAGCGATTGGCCATGCACCCACAATTGGACGACGGCGGTTTAACTGCACTATCCTCGACTACCTAGCTAAATTTTGCGACCACCACCAACGGGATTAGGATTAGCACTTACCACTCTTAACACTAGGTTTACGGACATTTCTTATATACCTATCTATACGAACAAGCGTTAAATTGACGCTTGAACGAATACATATTGTAATATGCGAGCTACGGCTCGAGTAGATAAAACGATATTCTGTGAAATTTATTTCTTTATTTTTTTTAATCTATAGAACAATTCAGGTTCACACTATACTATTCTTCGCAATTCTTTTCTTACAAGGTCTCTTTCCTTTTAAATCACTTTATCTCCTTTCAATTACTTAATTCACAAATCCAAACTAATTACTTCTTCTTGTTAACTTTCAATTTATCACAAAATTACAACTTCGCCCATTATCACTTTTCTAATCTCTTCGCCACAGTTTAAAAACTACTGCCCCTTCTTAATCGCCATCTGTTTTTATATAGCAAAAGTTTCTGATAGCCAGAAACTTCTAGCAAATTCTTCGACCACTGGAACAAGAGAAATTCTGATGTAATAATTCTTGCAGTTATAATTCCCTCTTATCCGTGATATTATCCGTCTCTTTCGTTGACATGAGCTGTGGAGACTTCATCGCAGACACGAACCTCGAATGAAAGGACAGTTCGGACCAAAATTCTACCAGAATGAAAAGACACTTCGGAATTTGTTGCATCATACTTTTAGGGAGCGTAGTTATTATTATGCTACAATATATTTAAAGAAAAAACAACATCAATATTTCAACACTTTTGAAGAAAATAGATTTCAATATATTGTAATATGCGAGCTACGGCTCGAGTAGATAAAACGATATTCTGTGAAATTTATTTCTTTATTTTCTAGTCTATAGAACAATTCAAGTTCTCTTACAAGGTCTCTTTCCTCTCAAATCACTTTATCTCCTTTCAATTACTTAATTCACAAATCCAAACTAATTACTTCTTCTTGTTAACTTTCAATTTATCACAAAATTACAACTTCGCCCATTATCACTTTTCTAATCTCTTCGCCACAGTTTAAAAACTACTGCCCCTTCTTAATCGCCATCTGTTTTTATATAGCAAAAGTTTCTGATAGCCAGAAACTTCTAGCAAATTCTTCGACCACTGGAACAAGAGAAATTCTGATGTAATAATTCTTGCAGTTATAATTCCCTCTTATCCGTGATATTATCCGTCTCTTTCGTTGACATGAGCTGTGGAGACTTCATCGCAGACACGAACCTCGAATGAAAGGACAGTTCGGACCAAAATTCTACCAGAATGAAAAGACACTTCGGAATTTGTTGCATCATACTTTTAGGGAGCGTAGTTATTATTATGCTACAATATATTTAAAGAAAAAACAACATCAATATTTCAACACTTTTGAAGAAAATAGATTTCAATATATTGTAATATGCGAGCTACGGCTCGAGTAGATAAAACGATATTCTGTGAAATTTATTTCTTTATTTTCTAGTCTATAGAACAATTCAAGTTCTCTTACAAGGTCTCTTTCCTCTCAAATCACTTTATCTCCTTTCAATTACTTAATTCACAAATCCAAACTAATTACTTCTTCTTGTTAACTCTCAACTTTCAATTTATCACAAAATTACAACTTCGCCCATTATCACTTTTCCAATCTCTTCGCCACGGTTCTAAACCAACTGCCTGCTCTCGATCGCCATCTGTCCTTATATAGCAGAAGTTTCTGATAGCCAGAAACTTCTAGCAAATTCTTCGACCACTGGAACAAGAAAAATTCTGATGTAATAATTCCAAGATGACAATCATTTCTTGCAGTTATAATTCTCTTATCCGTGATATTATCCATCTCTTTCGTAGACATGAACTGTGGAGACTAACCGCAGACACGAACCTCGAATGAAAGGACACTTCGGACCAAAATTCTGCCAGAATGAAAAGACACTTCGGAATTTGTTGCATTATACTTTTAGGGAGCGTAGTTATTATTATGTTACAATATATTTACCTCGTTCAACGGATAAAAGTGATTGTCCTGCCTTTGCTCGGGTCAGGTGGCAGATTTTCGGTGCTGATGACCTAAGCTCTTCATCACTGAAGCGTCTACTCGTCTATTTACAAAAGATGAAAAAAACACATTAAAATGGGGTTCCCTGCCTAGTTGTATAATGGACCTGTTTTTGAGTCTGCTCCAGTAGGGTGTACCCGCCCCGAAAAAAAAAAACAAAACAAAAAAACATACAATATAAGATATAATTCACAGTGTCCATTCACCTTAAAAATGTTCACATCAAAGGTTCTCACGCTCAGCACACAATTTTCCATTTCCATTTTCCCACTAAAGTTTAGGTCGTGTTGCAGGCGCACTATGATCCGAGCAAATGATAATGCCAACTTGCTAAAACAAAGGTTGAAGTGGTAACAAGTGCTGGTTCAACATCAACAATTCGCCAGGGTGTTACTGCCTTGACGAAGTCTCTTTAGTAGTTCATAGGGGAATCAAAAGAGATTATCCTCAAACATTGGTGGCCTCGACGTGATCAAGTGCATTATTTGTCTCACAACTAAAATATTTGCCGCCCCTCACCAGAGTATGTATTGAACACTCTTAATTCGCGCACAGCGTTGCCAGGGCATACACTGGTAAAGAACACTTAATTTAACAGTCGTTCACAGACCTTCGTGGAGTATACCCGTGTTTCATCTTCTACATAGTAAGTGCATAATAAATCATTTATTATTATTGTAAAAAAGAGTTAGATTAATAAGTGCCAGCTTTGCCTAGCAGCAGTGTCAGTGGACCGTGAGTCGTTGATCGCGCGTTCAATTCCCGGGCAGATCCAATTTTTTTTTTTGTTTGGTACTTAAAAAATAAAAAAATAATAAAAACAAATAGTGTAACTAACACGTGATGGGAGATAATTAGAAGTTCGCACTCCCATTAGTGGAAGTGGCGGATCAACAAGCATCAGCCGATGAGGCAGTTGCGTCAGGCCACCCAGCAACGGTAGCCACAGAAGGTAAAGGGAAAAGGAGGAGGAAAATAAAACCAACTCCAAGTGAGGGAATTGGCTCCTGGGACCGCAACATTAGCAGCAATAATAAAACGTCGGAGATCAGATGACTGTGACGTATTCCCATATGTCTCCGATGGTGGAGAAGGTCACTACATGGGTGAAAGTAATAGTTTCGCCTCTCTAGTAGGCGAGGACGAAGGGGAAGATGTGGAACAGCTGAACAGCAGCATTAAGCAGCTGCAACAAAGGGTGCTCTCCATCAAAGCCAAGCAAATGGCACGAAGGGAGAAGGAACGCCAGTTAGAGATTGAGCGCTCACAGCAAGAACAACAACAACAACAACCACAACTTCAACCACAACAACAATCACATAAACAACAACAACAACTATAGCAGCCTAAGCAGCTACCACAAAAGCAACGGCAACAACAGCACAAGAAGGAGCTGAATCAAAATCAGCTAGCACAACAACAGCAACCGGAGATGAAGCAACAACAACAGAAGGGGCAGCAAAAGCAGCCTAAGCTACAGCAACAGCAACAAAAACAGCAGCAGCTACAAGAACAACAATAGCAGCAAAAGGCAACGAAGACGGCCATAGGCAGTAATTTTTATATTAAAAACTTAATAACGATAGACATGCTATCCACTGCAGTACAGTGGAGCATTATCATAAAATAAAAATATATTTAAACGAATCGACGGCGCAGTTCTTCTTCTTCACCCCGAAGAGGGAAAAGCTGCAAATGATTCTGCTGAGGGGGATAGTCTACCGATCCGGAGACGCTCCTTGCTCTGCTTAAAGAGAAAGAGTGCGACGATCTCCATTTCGTAGGGGTCAAGCCAAAAGGGAGAAGCAGAAACTGCTGTTCTTCTTAGTTCAGCTCTCACCCAGTAGCAAACTGGGTGGTCTAAGGAGTACTAAAGTCCAGGTAGTCGTATGGGAAAAATTAAGAAGGTGCGAAAACATTTTACAATGTGTTCGCTGCCAAAGGTTCGGTCACGCCGCGTCGAACTGCGAAATGCAGCTTCGATGTGTTAAGTGTGGAAAGAACTACAAAGCAGAAGAATACACTCTGGGAAGGGTGGAGTGGCAGACAAGAACCAGTTCACGTGCGCTTTATCTAGGAACTCGGGACACACCGCAAACTATCGGGGTTGTTCTAGGTTCCAGTATATTAAGAAAGTAAATCTGGTTCGTCAGCAGAAGGTCGTAGTGAAACGTCCACCTGCTCCAATTCAAACAAAACTAAGTGACCTATGCCCAAATAGCGGCAGGCCTAGGAAATACGGAACAGAAGGTTGTTTCTCAGGCCCCAGCGCCTAGAGCACCGGAGGCTCAAACTGACTTGTTGGCTATCTTGCTCTCTATCCAAGGGCAGATGGGTCAGCTTCAACGTAAGGTACAGGAGCAGGCGAAGCGGGTGGACTAGATCTATGCACTTTTGCCGGGCCTAACGCTCATCCAGTCGTAATGAGTACAAGCATGGAGGAGCAATCCTTTACGATCCTTTCGGTGAGTGTAAATTCACTGATTAGGATCGAGCGTAGAGCCGTATTGTTTAAGTTGCTAGAAGACCAAACCCCTGATGTGCTTATGGTTAGCGAAACAAAGCTATCCCAGAAGCACAAATTGGGGCACAATAAATACAATATTGTCAGAAGAGACCGACCTAATTAGACACAATGAGGAGGTGTTGCGATCTTCGTTAAAAAAACAACTGCAATTTAAGGTAGTGTACAGTGGTGAAGTGCGAACGTTCCAGGTGCTGGGAACGTGTATCGTGTGCATCCCTCTCCATAGTGGAATGAGGATGTACATGATAGTACTCTAAGCACCTGAAGCTACTCAATCTACGTTCTTCATTTCAGAGGTCGAGACACTTTTTCGATACCTAAGGCTAGAGTCGGAGGAGAATTATTTCCTCATAGTCGGATATCTAAACGCCAAACATAGAGATTGGGGAAACAACACACCTAATCCTAGAGGGAACCTCCTATTCAATTGGTGGGGTCAGCACAGTGTCGAGTATAAATTCGATTTGAAAGCTACAGATAGTACCTTCGTTTCCTAGAAGCGGCTCCTATCTGGATCTTATGTTTGTTCAAACGTACTCCTACAATTACAGTAGAACGCGTTGGACTCCCTTCTCTAGAACTTTGACAAGAGCACTCTCCTCGAACTCGCTCTACCCACCGCCCATTAGGAATCTGTCAAACGAGGAGATTGACTGGTACCTAAAACAAATGGACGAGACAATTAAAGCAACTATGGACAGTACGACACCTCGGTATCAACTGAAGTTGTTGATTAAAAACCTCCAGAAATTAATCAGGGATAACTGCAGACTTTCTGTAAATTTGCATTTGAACAACAAAATTCGGGCTGTAAAAGCCAACAACCCGAGTATATTCCCGCAAATAAATAAAATATTTCAGAGGAACAATCAAAATGACCGTCTACGTCTTAAGATCGCCCGAACGATGAACAATGGATGAATACTGATAACAGCAGGTATAGATTCAGATAACGCAGTAGAGGATGACAACTTTTTTGTGATCGAAGATCCGCAGGAGAAGGTAGAGGCTATAGAAGTGACTTTCCAGGAAGTGTGCAAGGTGAATGATACCATTCGCCCGAACCACGACCTGGAATATCGCGTCCTTGTGCACAGCTTCTACCTTCGACATGATATAGAGCGCTGGTAATTCGAGAACATAGGTTTTACCGAGTTCAATGACAGTATTATGGCAAATAATGTCATCGCCGTTGAAAGGGTACATCCCCCGTACATATAGTAGTTGGAGCTTCAAGCGATCTTCGAATCATTGAGAAGGAAGAAATCTATGGGAATCGACGGAGTGTCGAACATTGTGCTTCGACATCTCCCTCTAGAAGTGGTGGACATTTACACCACTGTGCATTATTCAGCGCATTGTTAAACAGCAGTGATACAACCCATCCAAAAAAGGGGTAAGGACACCTCCAATCCGGCAAATCTCCGGTCTATAAATCTCCTTCCGAACATCAGCAAGGTATTCGAAAAAGTGATCAGTAGAGCCCTGATTAAGTGGACTGAGGACAATGAAATATTTCCGAATAACCGACGGTTTTAAGGCGGGGCATGATACAATACATGCTGCGGCTATCCAGTGGAACATAAGCAAGAAACAGTGCACGAGTGCTTGCCTGATCGACTTGGATAAGGCCTTCGACACCGTATGGTTAGAGGGACCCTTCTACAAGCTGGACAGGCTGGGCATAAGCAAACCACTGCTGTACATACTTTATAACATGCTCACCAGTAGACAGTTCATTGCCAAAAATGGGAATGTGACTTCTGCTGGATCATTTCAAGTCAAAAACGGTCTGCAACAAGGTGCGGTTGATTCACAGAACCTTTTCAACATTTACACGAGCGATCTTATATGATCACTTCGTCATGCCATAGCGTACACAGATGACTTGATCGCGTACAGATCAGGACCAAAAATCGAGGTCATGTCACTGCTCTTGCAAATTGACTTCGATAAGATTCAGCGATATTGCGATGGCTGGAAGTTGAAGATCAACTTCCAGAAATCGGAAACCATTCTTTTTAGGACGCCATTGCCTGGGGCCTCTGGGATACCAGGAAAAATTGGCGAAAGTTCTCAATCGTTGGACCGCATGGACAGCCACTTGCTAGTCGAAGTGTAGTCAGATAACTAGGACTTTGGTTAGACCAATATCTATATTTTAACAATCATATAGATGGTGCTCTGGCCAGAGCCAGAGGTACTTTTGCCCTTACAAAGAGACTTTTTTATAGCAAGCAACTCGATGCAAGGGTAAAGGTATTCTGCTACACGGCGCTCATTCGGCCCATGCTCGTATTTGGATGTCCCGTGTGGTTTAAAGTGGGAGCAAACTTGTTGGAAAAGATTTGGGTGTTTGAAAGGGCTTACCTTCGGGCTTGCCTTCATTTATTCAGAACATCAGAGTACCAGTACATCAAATTCTATCCCAATGAGGTCCTGTACAACAGGGCTAACCTGATAAGAGTGGATAATTTCGTTATCAAGCTGATTCGAAGGCATATTGCAAGAGCAATGAGCTCGATGAACACCCTAATCTTCCGGGCTTATTACCCCAATTATGTAATGAAATAAATAAAGAATTCAAGTAAGGTAAGTTAGAATAGAATAACATAGTTAAGTTAGTTAAGCTAGTTTTAAGCGATTTTTGTCTAGTATATAAGTTTAATGAATTGATAATACTCGTAATAAAAATGCATTAAAAATGAATGAAAAAACACTTAATTTAAAACGAGTGACTGGGGCTATAACACTGGTTCCAATAGCGTCGAGATGAGTCTAGAGAAGCTAACATCGAATCAAAAGTTGTCGGGAGGGAGGATTCAGCGAGTCATCGCTAACTTCGAGAATGTCGACTCGGAGATTCGGGGCATTATAGCACAGCATTGGACCACCACTATTTTGCTAAGAATTACTACAGCGGCATTTGCAGCATTGTTAAAGACACAATGTCAGACATTATAAGCAAGATGGGAGCATTAAAAAAATTAGCGTATCAACCATACGAATATGCTGACAGGGAAAAACCAGACAAATCACAGGGACAGGAAAGTGGATTGGGGTGATAATGGCGCTGCACCCTCAGTATAAGAGCCAAATCAGTTCGCCTTGAAAACAAAGCAGGTTTACTAGATTTGGAGGACAAATTCGGTCCTATCGCCAAACCAAAACCTTGATTTTTGGGCTAATGCAAAAGCAACTAACAGTAATTAATGTGATAAAGAAGACATTAACACAACTGATAGAGGATAAGGAACAGCATACAACAGCGTTCTACACCATAAAGATAAAAGCTGTTGAACAGCACTGGTCAGTTGTACTACAAATAAAATTTGGGATTTTTCGGAGGAAACAAATACCTACATCTACGATGTCGGTAGGTATTTTCTTATAGAAGAAGAATTTTAAATTGAGGAAGTTTCGCGATCTATATACGGAATTAGTGCATAACCAGCCGATTCCTCAATGCTAGAAAATGTGGTACCTCAAAACAACCCTCACAGGAGAAGTCGAGGGTCGGCACTTTACAATATAAGAGGCCGATTATAGCGCGGCGTCGAAGGTAATTACAGAGCACTATGAGAACACCCATCTATTGGTTACAGAGCTTCTCCATAAGTTAATGATGCAAGCAACAATTCAAAATGAAAGGGGGCCTACACGATACAACATGTATCCTTAGCCTAAAGAGCCTGGGCTTTGATACCACAAATTAGGACCCCCTGCTAATGCATATGCTGCTCAAAAGATTGGATCGAGCTACTCCTTCATTATGAGAACAGTCGCTTAAAGAACCAAAATCACTGCCACCTGTAAAAGATTTTCTACCATTTCTGGAAACTCAATGCCAATCTTTAGAGGCACTAGGACCGAGACCATACAAGACTTATCAATAAGTGCAACATAAACGGCAAACAATATCACGACTATTACCGACGATCGCCATAGCAGGGATAGCATGCATATCGTGCAGGGGTGATCATCAACTATATAGTTGCCCAAGGGATCGCTTAAACGTTGTGCAGAAGGCAAGGTGCTGCAGAAAGTATTTACACTTCTTCATCTGGAAGAAGCATGAAATGGAGAATTTTCGGATTCAACGGCTGTAAGAAATACACAACCGTCTCCTAACTCTAAAGGCTAACTCGAAGCAAGAATGCACAAACGTCCTACTTAGCATGGTAACAACTACTAAATGAAGCTGGAGACAAAATTTATTACAGAGCAATATAAACATAATCACCGACAGAATGATCGGGAAATTTGGATTGGTAATAACAATCGATTGAAGAAATTTCAATGCTCGTTGGGGGTGTTGGTGGAGCAACTCAAAGGGCTTCAAGAAGAGTTAGTGTCTTAATGTATTCAAGACTAAGTGGATATTATGCGAGAATCAAAGCATTTGCGCTTCCAAAAATCATTTCGCCACAGCTTAGCCAGACGATAAACATATCCAGATGGGTCATAGCGCAAAATATTAAGTTAGCAGATCCGACATATTACCAGTCTGATCACATAGAACTTCTGTTTGTTGCAGAATTTTACCATGAATTTTTGCAATCGGACAAATGAAATTATCCGACGAGCTGTCTAGCTTACAGAATACTATTTTCGGGTAGATACTGGAGGGCAGAATTAGGAGGATTCCTTCTATCGCGGTAAGCTACGGAATTTGCACCAAGCAGAGCGTGGAAGAAGTAATTCAAAAATTGTGGGATACAGTAGATCCAGAGGAAACACAAGGAAAGCAGTTAACTGTATGAGAAAGGCAATTCACTTCAATCAATCTGTTACTAGTAATGACAATAACCGGTTTTTGATAAGCTTCCATTCTCTGATGACCCACAAAAAAAAAATAAGGAAGTGGCTTTTCGTCGTTTCATGACATTAAAGAGAAAATTGGACAAAAATCCCGACCTGCGGCGTAAATATAGAGTCTTCATGAAAGAATACGAGCAGCTAGGCCATATGGAAGAACTGTCTTCGAAATTAATTCCGCCAACGCACTACTTTCTTTAATACCATTGCGTTTTAAAACCCGATAGCAGCACTAAGATATTGAGAGTAGCGTTTGATGCGTAAGCTAAAACATCAACAAATATCCCACTCAGCGATATTTTGCATACAGGGCCTATATTACAAGGCGAGTTATTTAATATTAGGTGCGCAACTAAGTTCAATAGATGTCAATAGATTGCTCCAGCAGTAAGTACTGGTCGATTTTGACATATCCAAAACGTCATGAACCGAGCTTAGACATATGTTAAACAAACTGCTTTGACACATTAATGATTTTGTTTTGGCGTCATATACTTTTGGTTGTGTGAAAATGTCTGATTTTGTGCCAAATAATCGTTATTTGCGGAAAGTGTTGGCTTTCTTCTTTCATTTGAAGAAAACGGCGGCTGAAGCGCATCGAGAGTTCCAAAAAGTTTACGGAGATGCTGCTCTAAGTGAAACAACGTGCCGTGATTGATTCCGTCGCTTCAAAGGCGGTGATTTCGATGTTGACGACCGTCCGCGTGAAGGAAGGTCAAAATCCTTCGAAGACGTTGAATTGGAGGCATTGCCCGTCAAGCCATTTTTTTGGAATGATTCAAAAACAAGGAACTTGGGTTCCTTATGATTTGAAGCCAAGGGACGTTGAGCGTCGTTTTGTCGCCTGTGAACAACTGCTCCAGCGGCAAAAAAGGAAGGGTTTTATTCATCGCATTTGCGACGGACTTGGCGCACCTAAAAGCGTACGGTGAAGTGTCAAAAACCAGTCCTCCCTCTTCACTTATGCCGTTTATTGATCATTGAGGTACCATAAGAGTTGGTGTCATACTAGAAGCATCAAATCTATTCTATGACGCAAAGCAGCCCATCTTAGTTTCTTACAGTCACCCATTGACAAAGGTGATACTCACGGAAATTCATTTGAAGAATCGACATGTTGGCCCTCAGGCGCTATTGGGAATTGCGAGGCAAAATTATTGGCCCATAAAGGTAAAGATTTTAGCAAGATCTGTGGTCCAGCATTGGTCTTCTGTGCAAGGGCCCAACTAGACACTAAACCAATTCATGGGGAATCTTCCTGCAGCGAGGATTCAACCCGCGCGGCCATTTGTAAATTCGGGTGTAAATTTCTGGGGACCCGTGTGGACTAATTTTAAGGTCCGATGAAAACACCCTCAAAAGTCACACACATCGAAGTTTTTTGCTGTTTCGTTACGAAGGCAATACATTTGGAGCTGGTCACTGATCTTTCCGCCGAAGGCCTCATCGGAGCTTTGAAAAGCTTTACTGCAAGAAGAGGGACCTGTCGACATATTTATTGCGACAACGGAACAAACTTCGTAGGTGTAAAAAATCAGCTGCATAAAGTAAAGGAATTTGTTGAATCCACGTCCGCCTTAAACAAGATCACATCATTGTGTAGTTCGAAAGCAACGGATTTCCATCTCATACCTCCAAGATCACCACACTTCGGCGGTCTTTGGGAAGCCGCTGTTAAGTCGGACAAACACTTGCTACAGTCAACATTAGAAGCGGCAACATTAACGTACGAAGAAATGAAAACGGTTGTCACTGAAGTAGAGGCAATATTAAATTCAAGACCAATAACACCATTGTCAACATATCCAAACGATTTAATGTTTTTAGCACCGGAACACTTGTTCATCGAAGAACCACGAAACTTATCGGTGGATTCCCACGCAGACCCATTAAAATTAAATTCTGTTAAGC
This sequence comes from Pocota personata, assembly GCA_963082735.1. Lineage (NCBI taxonomy): Eukaryota > Metazoa > Arthropoda > Insecta > Diptera > Syrphidae > Pocota > Pocota personata. Next base: position 105,190,460 of record OY720430.1, read on the forward strand.
GATGGAAACTAGTAACCCACCTAAAAAATGAATTTTGGCGACGATGGCACCTGGAGTATCTAAACCAATTACAGTATCGGTTCAAGTGGAAATAGTGGGTTCCAAATGTAAAACTGGGAACAATGGTAATAATGAAGAGACAACATTACTATGACATTACTAAGACATTACTATGGAAATTAGGGTGTAAACTTATACAGGAGACGATGAACTTATTCGTGTAGCTGATATTTGCACTTCGACAGGAGTTCTACTCCGCTCTACCACTGCCAGCTGAACATATTAACGCTGATCATGAAACAACAGGTACACAACGAGAAGAATCGGATGATAACGGCGGTCACAGTAACTCGCAGCCCAAAAAGAAGATGAAAATGTCTTTGGGTCCACTCTCGTTGCATTGCTTATCAGATGTCTTATTTCCACATTCCCACACCCATCGAAATGACATCCTTCATAAACAAACCGTGGTGTAGTGGTAACATCACCGCCTGTCACGCTACAGGTTCACGGTTCGAATCCTGATGTCAATAATCGACTATTTATTTCGCATGAAATAAATAAAAAGTCGATCAATTGCGAAAGGTTATGTCAACTCTACTGCGAAGGCATGACACTGGCAGTAGGGTAGTCATATGGCCAAAATGCAACTTGATCGTGATGATGACATCAGGGGGAGGGAAAAAAATACTGTGAATCATGAGCAACGACAAAAGCAAAAACAAACAAGCTTCCCAGTTATCTGGACAGCCACACTTGGAGTTCACTGAAACTTAATACCAACTGAGTTTCAAATCAACTGCACCAAACTGTCTTTCACTCTGTCTGTACCCCTTTCCTAAAAAAAAGCCTGTGTCCTAAAATTAGTATAAGGGTATTCATAGCCCCTTTCACACATGCAAATTATAAAAAAAAACGGAAATAATTAGTAGCGAATGGACTTTGATTGCCTACTACAATTCGTATTGGAAAGAGTTCGATAATTTAAATGGGTTAATCGATTAGTGAAGGTCTTTATTTTAATGCACAAACCTAATGACTGTCATCAAATATACGAGCAGTTTGAACATCTTATTAAAGAGCGGATGCAGAGTAATGAAATCCTAATAAAGCAAAAGAGAAAAAAAAGAGACAGAAGAGGCTCCATTAACGTTATAGGCAACATCGCGAATACATTGTTTGGATTACTCGACTCTGAGTAACCCGACAAAAAGGCATTGAGGGTGGTCGTGTTGCAGTGGTAACATCATCGCTTGCCACTCTTGTGGGTTCAGGGTTCAAATACTGATGTCAAGGATCATCTATTTATTTCACATGAAATGAATAAAAACTAAGTCAACTCTACTGCGAAGGCATAACACTAGCAGTAGGATGGTTATATGGCTGAAAATGCAACTTGATCGTGATGGTGACATCAGAAGGACGGAAAAAAATACTGTGAATCATAAGCAACGACAATAACAGCAAAACAACAGACTTCTGTGATAGATGATAAATTAACGTAACTTCTTCGTTACGTTAATTTAGTCAAGACACCACCAGCCAACATTTTAATCAGCTGGAACATAAGTTAAGTCATGTCATATTGGCAGCTAACCAAACTCAACCAGATATCTATCAGGCACAATTGTCACAATTGTTCGCTTCCATGTTACTGACCTTCAACGTTTGCCGGATTCAAAATGCAATCATTAATGCAAAAATAATGATGGACACGCAGCATGGAAAAATGAGCCCCCAATTACTGCAACCATTTCAGCTTTTTAAAAAAGTAAGCAAAGTAATATCACACCTCCCACCTTTAATGAAGCTTCCGGCTCAACCGGATAATGCTCTAAGTTTCTAAAATCGAATGCACATTGAAGGAAGACCAAGTTTAACCTACATCATATTTCAGATCACTCTACCAATCCTAGCAGCCGACAACTTAGAACTGTTTCACGTCATTCCCGCTCCAGTGGAACGTTAATGGCCTTAACACTTTTATCGCCATAAAACCTTCTTTCCCGTATATGCTGCTGAACATGTTTCGAGACCAATATTATCCGATGACTGAACAAGAGTTGAGCTGCTGCAATTTTCTTAAAGAAGACAAAATTATTTGCAAACAGTGTCGCCCCATAGAAACGGATCACTAGTCAGTGCTTGTGAGATACATTTTATGAACCCAGACAAACAATCCTCCTCATGTCGCATAGCAATAATTGAAGGCGGTCCATACTGGATGCAATTGTATGCTATGAATCAATTGATTTACTCGTCGGCTGAAAGAACATCATTGAACGTGGTCTGCGGTAAAACTATTAAACAACTCACTACCGAAAATTTAGGACTTTTGAAATTGCAACCAGCGTGTGTCATTAAGCAACAACTATTCACTACCCAAGCACATGACATACGATAAGACTTTCCTATAAACCGGCAACCAATATCACCGAGGCATTAGTTTCCAACCATACCAGATCGACAATTTATCAGCAGCACCATTATGAGACTCATCTAGCAGAATTAGATGAAATAAAACACAGATTCCTGCAGATGGAAACTGCGCTTCAGTCAGTACTTAATAATCATGACATTCATCACTATAGTATGACATGCTTCATTCTCTTTGCTACAATTGCCGTAAGTTGTTACCTCTATTTAACCAGGTCTTCGTTCTTCCACACTCAAAGGGGCACATTCTAAAGACAGACACAAGAATCGGCCAACGGTAACTGACTTCGAGATCACCATCGATCATCACGCGAGTTAAAGTTATTCAAAAATAAAAACACCAGCAAACTTTAGTTTGGTTAACATATATTTATTTCGGAGAAATATGTTCAACTCTTAGGAGTTGAAAAATAATTCTAAGTTCTTTTTTTTATCATTGCCTCGGAGAAGTGTCGTCGATCGGAAACTTTCCCAGTCATCATTATTATATATTTTATATTTACTCTTTATTCACTCAATCGCGATTGCAACATTTCCGCTGGAAATGTCAGGGTTTTATCGATTGGGAAGTTTTCCAATGCTGACGTAACTCGCGCGCTGGTTGAATTTTGAACATTCAACACGACGGAGAATGTTAGGAAGCAGATCATACCTTCGACTGTTTCACTAATCTCTAATCTACTTTAACATAAGCATTCCCGTTTCAAATCCAATCCTCTATCTTTTATCCCACACTCTACTACATACAATAAAAGATATCATAATTCACATTGTCCATTCACCTTAAAAATATTGTCACGCACACCATACAATTTTCCATTTTCATTTTCCCACTAAACTTCAGGTCATGTCAATTATATTGCGTCCAAGCGCTCTATGATTAGAGCAAATGATAATGTAAACTTGCCAAAATTATTTGTGAGAACATTTACTACTGTAAATTGTTTATAAATAGTTCGTAAGTGCACCTACTTTTTGACTGTCGCTCAAAGAGAGAGTCTTGTAATTATTTGCCACCCCCACTCAAACTAGAAAGGAGCAAATCAGTGAACAAAGGTTGAGGTAGTAACAAGTGCCGGTTCAACATCAGCAATTCACCAGGGTGTTATTGCATTGACGATGTCTCATTAGTTGTTCGTAGGGGAATCAAAAGAGATTCTCCTCAAACAGGCTCATTGATGTGATTTGATTAATCTATAATCCTAGTACTGTTTTCCAGAGCCTCAAATATTATTCTGTGTGGGTCAAGGTTGTAGGAAACAACTAAATTTTATTTATTATTGCCCTAAGGCCCATGTATAAGATAAAAAAAAATTCAGTTTTAAGAATCTATGTTTTTAGTTTTAAGTTTTGCTTGTATTAAGCTAAAATAAATAAATAAATAAATTTATTATATTCTGGGTAAAAAGCAATTGTTTCTTTTGCTTGTTTGGAGATGTACTATCCAGTAGTTTTACCCTTCGATTTGTCGTTTGCTGATGGGTTCGCTGTTTGGTCTTTGTCGTTGATATTTGCTACTATTTCCTATGAATGTTGTATTGGCAGTGGCGCCAGTCGGTATATAGCATGACGAAACACACCAGAAGCCGTGTGTACGTCGACTAGCATGACCAAATCATCGGGTCCTTTAATGGTATTAGTTATTTGTTCTAATGGCCATTTAAGACTTGGTTGGTTGTCTTCTTAAATGATGACCATCAAATCTGGCTCTACATTCTGACATTTTTCCATCCACTTTAGCTGGCTTAGGCATTCGTTGCCAGAATAAATTTTTGGCGGAAGACACAAGTTTTCATCTTGTTAAAAGTGCAGATGTTTCTGGTTTCGCAGATTGATCAAAGTTGATGGTTATTAGTTAGCTAATTAGGAGGTGTCCTGGAGTGAGAGCAATAAGATCGTTTAGAGATGAAGACATGGAAGTTATTAGTCTTAAGTTTAATATAGCTTATACTTCAACGACTGGTGTTTCGCGCTCTCATATGTTAACGAAGCTGAAGTCGGGATGTCATGTAACAGATGCTTGGCTGCCTTGACTGCAGCTCACAACCACCCAAAACGAAGTGATCCAGGTGGAATGAAGCTAAAGTCAAATAATTTTTTTTTTATAATTTGCACGTACTAAAGGGGATATGAATACCCTTATACTAATTTTTAGAACACGTGCGTTTTTGTGGAAAGAAAAAGAGACAGAGAGAAAGACAGAGTGGCGTAGTTTGAAACTCAGGTGGTATTAAGTTTCTGTAAACTCCAAGGGTGGCTGTCCAGATAACTGGGGAGTATTTTGTTTATTTTCGCTATTATTATCGGTACTTATGATTCACAGAATTTTTTTTCCGTCCTCCTGATGTCATCATCACCATCAAGTTGCATTTTAGCCATATGACCACCCTACTGCCAGTGCTATGCCTTCACAGTAGAGTTGACTTAGCTTTCGCAGATGATCGACTTTTTTATTTATTTCATGCGAAATAAATAGATGATTCTTGACATCAGGATTCGAACCGTGAATCAACAGCGTGATAAGCGATGATGTTACCACTACACCACGGCCACCCTTTGCTGTGCATACAGCTTTTATTTGTTCACTTTCCTTAGTTGAGTCAATGAAACGATTCAACTGCATCAACTCATTCTTAACTCTTCATAGTCACAATTAATATTTTTACAGTGACCTCTTCTCGCCATAAATCTTTTTATTGAACCAATGAATCCCTGAAAGGTTTAGTCACTAACGAATTCTAAATCACAGGCCTTGGTTGCAAAACAGTAGAGCACTGCTATATGTGATTTTTTCCCCAAAGCTTATAGTGCGTCTATATGAGTCCCCAAAAATCAATTTATAAATGTTCTTGCTGGTTGAACTCTGTCAGCAGGCAAATTTCCCATCAGTTGAGTTAAAAGTGTTGGTCTCGCTCTTCAACACCTAACACATCCTTGCACAATGGCCGGAGCGATCGTTTTACCCTTTATTGGCCAGTACGAGTACCTTTGTCTTGTGAGTGCTAAAATGACTTGTGATCCGGCATGATTATTTTCCTTATGGATGTCGAACAACAGTAGCCTTGTGAACGGATGATAGTAAGGTACCAACACTGGGTGTTTGGCATCATATGACAATATTGAGGACTCCAACCGTCCACCAACACGGATGATCCCAGCGTTATAGAGAAACGGAGTGAGACTTGAATGAATGAACTCTTATTTGAGACTTTACTATATTGCGTTAGGTGAAGTATGTGTCTGGAAACTCGTACTTTTGTATCAGTTAGATCATAGTTTTTAGAGATTGCTCCAGTTCTTCACTGTTTAAGAATGTATTCGTTGCTGTTGCGACAGTATTTTGTTTTTCCTGAAAAATACTAAGAGTTTAAATTCCAATTGCTTTATTTCACGTTAATATTTCAGGTTATAAGTTATACAAGTTAACTAATTAAGGAAATAGAAGGTCTAACAGAAATGAATACCGACTATCTTCTTCAGGTGGCGGCGACAGAGGGCGCGAGAACCCAGGAGTTATTCTTAGAAGTTATATTCGTCTGCTAACAATGCAATAAGAAAAAACACGAGCTGCTAGCCTCACCACTGGCTGTTGCCAGACACAACACCACTCTCCACCTTAGCTTGAACTCAGACGCACCTGTGCTGTTCTCTCGGCTTTTAGAGCGAAGTTGATGCAAATATTTCAGGACTTAGTACCCTATTCTACCCACTTCATTACCAGATACTTTAGAGTCTGGCAACCAGTAAGTTGCGAAGAAGGATCGCAAACTATTGATTGCACATTGAGCTGGTTGCTGACACAGGCTTCACCTTGACTCACTTAGAGTATGAGTCGACGAGTATAAAAAATGTTGACCCTGAAAAGGGCCGAGGAAATCCACGTGAAGACGACACCATGCCTTAGATATCTCCTCCCACAGAAGAGTAATAGCTTTTGCCTTTTCTGGACGTGACTATTGACACGATATACACCTCTTCGCGGTTGCTTCAATGTTCACGATTATTTTTGGCCACCAAATGTAGCTCCTGGCAAGAGCTTTCGTCTTGACCACACACGGATGACCCGCATGTAGAGTTTTTAGATGGCAGCCCTGAGCAGCCTCTGGAATTATAAGACCAGAACCCAGGAATCAGCAATTCTTATTTATAGTGATCTCATTTTGGTGCCGTAGATATGGCTTGTATTCTTTATCTAACCGACGATCTGGCCATCTCCTGTACGACCAACGAAGACTTTGATTAAGGATTTTGTGCTTGGATGTCATCTTGGCGATGTCGCTGGATTCCAGAACCTGAACGTCGGTTTCTTCGATCATGTTAATTTGGGAACCTGCACTCAGCCTCTGTTGAAATAATTGGTAAACGACTGAGTGCGTCAGCATTGCAGTTCTTCTCTCCAGATTCAGAAATTGTATCCATTCAAGAAAACACTCCACCTGAGCATCTTGGGTGAAAGTATCACTGGTGTTGGCTTTTCTGGATTGAGAAACCCAATCAGCGGCATATGGTCTGCTATTATGGAAAATTGTCTCCCATACAAGAAATTGTGGACCTTCTTGACACCTGCGATGATTGCCAGTGCCTCTTTGTCTATCTGGGCGTAGTTCATCTCCGTTGTAGACAACGTATGCGAGTAGAAATAAATTGGGCGCTCTTGACCATTGGGTATAACACGGGTAAGTGAAAACAATCCCAGCACGGGTAAGTGAAACCAATAGACAGCACCTCAACAACCGTCGAATACTCCACCTGTTTCACCTTCATTGGAGAAATTAGTGTTTCAACCAAATCAAAACACGCTGGTTCACAGACTGTTAGAAACGTTATCGAAGGATTCAATAGAACCAATGGAAGCCCTTCGTGGTGTTAGTAATTGTGATGGTATAACAGCAGGTGGAAGTTTAGCTTTATAATCCCATCTTCGTCGCCAGTGCGTTTAAATTCCAATAGGTTTATTTTACGTTAATACTTCAGGTTATAAGTTATACAAGTTAACTAATAGGAAATAGTAGGTTTAACTGAAATGAGTATCGAAGATCTTCTGCAGGTGGCGGCGACGCAGTGCTCGAGAACCCAGGAGTTATTCTCCGAGGTTATATTCATCGGCTTGCAATGTAATAAGAAAAAAACAAGAACTGCTAACCGCTTGCGCACCGCTGACTGATGCCAGACACAACAGTCCCTTAATGATGTTTTTTAATGGTGTTCCACATAAGCTATACTTTGCTGTGCCCTTTTCAATGAGTGTCCATGGCTGAGAGTGCCCAGAATGTCATAGTTTGATGACTGATGAGCCGTGGCAATGTGAGAGCAATGTTGTCTTGACGGATATCAGAATTTTTCGCAAATTTGGGTGGCCAGATTGATTCTGCTCCATGGAAAAACGTTGGTCCATATAACCAAAGAGTATGATTTTGAAGTAACTTCGGTGGTATTCCGTGTGACAATATGTAGCAGAGTTTTTCTACTCATACGTATAGCCATTGCTAAGGGATTGTAAGTTGATGAATAGTTGCGACACAATTCGCAGTTAATGTTGCAAGGGTCCCTGATGCTGAGAGATTTATCTAGTTGAGAACGATTTCAGAGTCAGTCCATACACATGTGTTGTCCCCTTGTATGTCCAAATCTATTTGTAATCGACGAACTACGTAATTCAGCTACAACCTTAGCGGCGCATAGTTCTAATCTTGGAAGTTATTTCCTGTGATATTTTTGATATCTTCGTTGGAGCCACTCTTGATTTTGTGCAAAGTAAGCGAACTGTAGTACTATTGTCATTATTCACTGATCTTACAATGCTTTCCGTAAACCCTTTCTGAGGCACGACCGAATATGTGGAATTACACCAAGTCATTCCGACTGTTTTGATGTCCTACGAAATTGTTGGTGAAGTCCAACTTTGTTTCTCTGTCATTGAGCTATATATTTTTGATAAGAACCTCATGATTAGTAACCATTTTCGAAGTTTAAATCCAGCAGATTGTAGTAACATTTGTCATTCTTATTGCATTGCTTGGGTCATACTTAGACTATACGAACCTGTCATATAGTCATCAACATAAAATTCCCATAAGAGCGCCCTTGGCCCTAATGAGAATTTCTGCCGATTATCCTCCTCCAGTCTTTAAAGGAATTTCGTTGCCAGATATGGTGCAGATCCAGTTCCACATGTTACTATACTCAGTCTGAGACATTTAAATGCATCATTGGGACTGCTTCTCCACCTTATGAGTTGGTATTTTGTATCTTCTTGTGTATTAGTATCGAAATCTCAGAAGAATTGAAAAGTCGATAGTATGTTATTCAGTGAGTAATTTGATGAAGTTTTTGCAGAACCATCAAAAAATACCCTGAGTTTGGTTGCGCTGCTATCAGCCTTTGTGACACAATGATGTGTCAGAAAGTAGTAAGGTTTATCTTGATCTTACTTAATCCTGTCTTCAATTTCCCGAATTACTCTATCTGATGTTCCAATACCTCATCCACGCTACAAATTCCGTAAACTTTCTGTTTCCTTTATTTTCCCAGTAACTCTCCAACCCAAGATTGTAAAGGGTGACCAGATAGCAATGATAGTTTTTCCAATTATTATGTTTCAGCAGCTGTCAAAGTTACCAATGACATCCAGCTGCCGAAATATTCAGTCAGGTTTGCCATTTTATCATACATCGTTTGATGTTTCCCGAACGTGTAAAAATTATTAAAAAATATTATCAAATTTCCGGCTCAGTTGTAAATACGCAACGTGAATTTCGTCGTGAGGTCGGTCGTCATCATGACTTCACGGCGCAGGCAATTCGTCGCATCGTGGAAAAGTTTGAGCGTGAGTACACTCTTTTAGAGCTTAAGCCACCAACCAGATAGAAATTGGTGCGACGTGAAGAAAACACAGCCGCCGTAGCGACCAGTGTAGATTCGGCGCCGATCAGCTGAATTGGGCATCGCCAGAGAGTCAACCATGCTTATTTTGCAGTTGGATTTCGGCCTACATCTGTATACGATTGTGCTGACGCAAGAGTTGAAGCCGGACGACCATAGACAACATCGTGAGTTCGCTAATTGGGAGCGGGAAATGTTTGCCGGGGAACCGGATTTTGACCAAAAAATCATCTTCTCGGACGAGGCCCATTTTTGGCTCAGCGGCAATGTCAACAAGCAAAATTGCCTTTATTGGAGCGACCACAATCCACAAGTGTTCGACCAAGCATTTGGTGCCGTTAATGGCACGGCTGCATCATCGGACCTTATTTCTTTCGAACTGAGGAAGGGGACACCGTTACGGTCAATTGTCCTTGGTATAGAGCGATGTTTACCGACTTTCTGTGGCCAGAATTCAACAACATCGATATATCCGAGCTGTGGTTCCAACAAGACGGCGCTACATGCTATACAAGCGACGCAACGCTCGAAGTGGTGAAGGAGAAGTTTAGCGACTGTGTCATCTCATGGCGAGCGTTAATCAATTGGCCTCCGCGATCCTGGGACTGTACACCCCTCGATTATTTTCTCTGGAGCTAAGTCAATTCCTTACTTTACTTATGTCCTGTATCCCCTTGTGGGTCCTAGGGCCTCTACAACGCCTACGCGCCATCGTGTGCGATTTCTGGAAATGTGCCTCAGCTCTCCCCAACTCTTTCCCAGTTGCCGTGCTTCCTTCTCAACTGTTCTGCGCCACGTACTCCTAGGACCGCCGCGTATCCTGCCGTCCTGGGTAAGCGGGTTCCATTGCATCGTTTAGTTAGCTATGGACCTGTCACCCTTTCGGAGAGTGTGACCGATCCACTGCCACTTTCGTCGTCGTATGGTTGTGCCTATAGGTTCATGGCCCGTTCTCTGATAAAGCTGTTCGTTAGAGATACGGTTTGGCCAGAATATCCTTAAGATGTAACGTAGACACCTATTGACAAACGTTTGCAGCTTCCTCGTGATAGTGACGGTCACTCTCCAGGTACCACATCCATATAGCAACACGGATTCAACGTTGGAACGGAACAGTCGTAGCTTGGTGTTTAACCTAATTGCATTACTTCGCCAAACTATGGATAGCATCCCAAACGCAGATTTTGCTTTACCTATTCGGCTGGCTATATCCAGTTCGGTTCCGCCATCGGTTGAGACAATACTCCCAAGGTATTGGAAACTCTCTACTCTCTCAACCGTTTGTCCAGCAATGCATATATGAGTTGATGAGTTTGGTCCTAGGCTGATCATTTTTGTTTTTGCCGAGTTAATTTTCAGCCCAACGACGTCTGCTTCCCTCTCCACATTTGCTGTCATTTGGTGAAGGTCCATTATTCTGTGAGACAGTAGGCATACATCGTCGGCGTAGTCGAGGTGTTTGAGTTCAGATGTAAGAGTCCATCGAATTCCTCCATTTCCTGTTGATAAGGCCGCATTCAGCACATCGCTAATCACCAATAAAAACAATATTGGTGAAAGTATGCAACCTTGCCGAACCCCACTTTGGACTTCGAATTCCTCAGACAGCCTTCCTCTGTGCAAAACGTGACATGTGGACCCATCATATGTAGCCTTGATAATTGCTATTAATTTATCAGGAATGCCTCTCCTGCGCAAGGCACGCCCAATAAATTCCCGATTGACACTATCAAACGCCTTTTCAAAATCGATGAACAACAGGTGAAGTGGTGATTGATATTCAACACATTCCTCGATGATGATCCGCAGGGTGTTGATGTGGTCGACACAGGAGGATCCAGAGCGGAAACCTGCTTGTTCGGCGTCAAGTGTGTCTTCAAGGTGTTCTTTGATTCGCTCCAGGATGATTCTAGCTATTATCTTGGCCACAGCAGGCAGCACGCAGATACCTCTCCAGTTTTCACACTGCATTAGGTTGCCTTTTTTAGGGAGCTTGACAATCATTCCCTTTTTCCACTCATCTGGAAAACTCTCGGCTTCCCATGTTCTCCCGACAAGTGGGAACAGTAGCTCTGCCGATGCTGTTGGCGCAGCTTGAAAAAGCTCCGCGGGTATGCCGTCAAGTCCTACCGCCTTATTAGTTTTCAGTGCTTTGATTGCGGTAATAATCTCCTCTTTACTGGGGGTTGTGGTGCGAATTCGGGAACTTCTTTCTACGGACACTTCAGTCTGACCTGGGTGCATATTGCTGGCGAATACTCGGTTTAGAACCGAAGCAAAATGCTCCTTCCATCTCTTCAGTTGATCCTCATCCGATATTAGCAACGAACCGTCTAAGCCTTTAACTGGGTGTTGAGTAGAGCTTCGGCCACCTATAAGCTCTTTAGTGATTCTATAAACGGTTCTGCTGTCACACCTCGCTGCTGCTTCTTCTGCTTCCGTAGCCAGCGCATTGATGTAATTGCGCTTGTCACGTCTCACGCTACGCTGTACTTCTCTCATCTTCATGCGATATAGGGACTCAAGCTCGATCCTCCCTGCTGCTGGAGTTGCTGCAATTTGAGCTCTTAGCTGTTTTCGTTCGTTGATCCTTCTCCAGGTATCCTCGGAAAGCCACGCCCTATGGTTTCCCTGTGATCGACCGACAATCCTTTCAGCACCTGATGTGAAAACAGTTTTCACAGCGCACCAATGGTCTTGGATGGTGGCGGGCAGGAAGCTGCTGATTGTTTCCACTCCACGTGAGAGATGGTCCCTTAATTCTTGGCGAACTGTGGGAACTCTCAGTCGGTCTACATTGAACATAGGTATTCTTGTGTCGTTAGATCTACGAAAGGCAGCAGTGCGTAGTCGGAGAGTAGCTATCATAAGATGGTGATCTCGTACCAACCCCATGTCGGCACCTCGCCTGTTTCGGACGTCTAGGAGACTACTTCTAAAACGGCGACTGATGGCAAAATGGTCAATTTGGTTGGAGGTTGCTTGCCTGTCAGTTGACACCCAACTGATTTTATGGCAGGCTTTGTGCTCAAACATGGTGCCACCTATGACAAGACGATTTGCGTTGCAAAAGTCAACAAATCTTACGCCGTTGTCATTCCGATTGCCTAGTCCGTGCCGTCCCATAACATGTTTGAGCCCTTCGTTGTCGCAGCCTACCTTGGCATTCAGGTCCCCCATCACAATGACAATGTCGCCGTTGGGTGTTGCATTATGAACAGCTCCCAACTGGTTGTAGAAATTCTCCTTTTCTTCCTCAGACGAACCATCGGTGGGGGCGTAACACTGTATGACGGTGACGCGACGTACTCTCGTCCGGAATCTGGCCGTTAAAATCCTATCACCGTGCGGTTGCCAGGTAATTAGGCCTCTGCGTGCTGTTGGCGTTAGCAGCAGTCCAACTCCATATCCACGGGGGTTTCCGGTTGGTCTTCCGGAGTAAAGTAATACAGTATTACGCGTTGGGGATTGGTACTCACCCGCATCTAACCATCTTATCTCGCTTACTCCCAATATGTCCAGCCTATATCGCATGAAGTCATGCTCCAATTGAAGGAATCTGACGTTCTGAGGTCCTTCACTCTGAGAGTCAAGGAGCGTCTTCACATTCCAGAAACCAATCTTAGTCCGGGTAAGATAGCCAAAGGTCGTCAACGTATTATCAGTCCTTATCCGAGGCATTGTGTCGGTTTCCATAGCTATTGTAGTTTCGGTAACGCGGGTTGCTGGCCCAGGTTACCTAACCTAGGCATAAGACCCTAGACAATCTCGCACTTGCAATTTTGGCCTATATGTATAAGGATTTATACATGCAGTTGCCCGGGGACCACCACGAGGAGGTAAAGCAAGCACTACATTACGAACTTGATTGTTGCGCTACTGGTCCAATCCATGTTTTGGACAGTCAGTAGTTTCCCGATCAATCGCCATGCAGATCCCCAAATCAATTCCTTAGTCTACGCCCGTGATTCCCAAAGTGGTCTATATCGACCCCCAGGGGTCCATGAGATGTAAATGGGGGTCAACGAAAGTGGATCTCATTTAAGCAGGTCGTGGCTTTAATTTTGGCTTTCCATGAATGGAATAATCCACATACACAGATAGTACACAGATAGATTTTATAGCGCACTATTTTATTCCATTTAATAAACCTAATTACATATATTTGTGTTACACAAAATTGTGTAAGTTGTAGGCATTCTCTTTGTGTTCGCAATACATTTTGAACTTGTGAAAACTTGAACATAATGATATACAAGTGTCATGATGTTACACACATACGCGCAGTAGAAATTTTTGTCAATTCTAGTCTCAGAGCTTCGCGGAGACAGCGCAGGAAGACTCGTACTTGCACTGACTTGTTCAATTAGTCAGTCGATAAATACGAATGTGAGAGACAAATATGTACGTCCATTTGTTTCCAGAGTCTTGAAAAGGAAAGTGTTAAGAAAATATTTTCAAAAATATAAACCGGTAGTTAGGCACATGCAAATTAAAGTGAATCAATGTCATTTTGTTTGAGAGTGCAAGAGAAAAGAAAGTGTTGGGTGAACTGTAACATATTTATTTGAGGGGTTATATCTGAGAGAATATTTTTTAATTATTGGTATATCTGATTTAAAAAGATTAATTTTGTCCACAGATAACTGATACTGAACATGTCCGAATCTAAAAAGAAACATAGATTATACAGTGTTGATTATTTGAAGTTTGACTTCATTTGATCATTGTCGGACAAACAATTGTCTACGTGCCTTTTATGCAACAAAGTCTTAATCAATAACGCTATGAAACCATCTAAGCTTGAGGATCATCTGAGAAGATGTTATTAATAAATGTATAAAACTTAACATGTGTTTTTTTTTTTCACTACACTTCACTAGAATTAGAAATTTAAATCTTTCAAAGTGAGTAGCACTATACCAGATGTCAGAAACACATTTGAAGTTGATGAATTTGCAAAAAATGAATATCAGGTAAGTAGGGGGTCTATCCAAAACTGAAAAACATGGTAAGTGGTATACGAGACAAAAAAGTTTGGGGACCTCTGGTCTATGCTAACAAGCCAACTACTTTGGACGAGTTCGAGGCCAACATTCGAGACGCTATTGCCGGAATAACGCCGCACATATTGGACCGAGTCATCAAAAATTGGGCCGACCGTTTGAAGCACTGCCAGCGAAGCCGAGGTGGCTATTTAAATGATGTGCTATTACATACATAATCGCATGAATGTAGCTCCAAAATAAAGACAGAGTCAGTTTGATATCTCACACCATTGTTGTTTTATTTAAATTTCTTTTCCTATCGTTCTTATCTGATCGCCCTGTATTTTAATATATTGGCAATAATTCTTCTAACTTAATTTGGCCCACTGATAGGAGAGTGTGATATATTTCCGCTCCAATCAAGACATCACATCATTTTCAGTCATCATCAAGCAGTCGTCGTTAGTTGATGTGCATTGGCTCTCTTTTTGCTAATTTGCTAACTTACTTTTAAATCGTTATATTCCTAATGGATCCTGCTCTGTGTACTAAGTGCAATCAACCTGTCGAAATATTGCATAGTGAATTACTATCATTAAAAAAAAATATTCGCCCGTCCCACATCGGTCTCTTCTAAAAAACCTAAAATAATTACTCGGTCGCAATTGGCATCCAGTGTGAATGCACTCTCTCGCGTTTCGCCGTCTCTACCTAAATGCTTTGAGTGTACGGAAAAATACAGCTACGAAACAGTTGTGCTTAAATGACTCACACACTCCGCCCACTGAACATGCTGGATCAACCTCTTCAATTACTACTGCTCGCGCTGCGGCTCAACCGTTACCGAAATCAAGTTTCGAACCTTCGATCGATGCCGCTGCTGTTGTTGTCGCTGCCACCACCACTGCTGTGGGAAATCAAAATACATCGGTCGCAGGTGCTGAGGATGATCAAACTGATGCTGCTGCTGCGAATCTGGAATTAAGGCAAACTGCAATTCCAAAACGGAATAAAAGGGCAAATTTAATCATTGGAACCAACTCTAGTTCTACTGATGGCTTAAAATTGGATGTTATTAACAAATTCGAATGGCTTCATCTGTCTTCCTTTAAACCTACAACAACTTGCGATGAAATTCTAAATTATGTGTCATCTGCATTTAATGTTGATCCATCTATGCTCGCTTGTCACAAACTAGTCAAAACTGATGTTGATTTGAATTCATTGAAACAACATATCAACTTCAAACTTGGTGTACCTGAGGAATTAATTGCTTCTTTTATGAATTCGGATGCTTGGATGAAGGGAATTCGTGTGTGCTCTTTTCAATTCCGGCGCAAAAACGAAGAGAGCGCTCAGAGCGCACCGAGAGCATAGGCCATATTGTCGATAGTGCTACCAATCCCGCTTCCGCTCCCTCCTTCGTTTATTATGATGCTGCTCCTGCCTATGTTGTTCCTGCTACTGCTGCCTCAAATCATATTTATCATGTTACCGATTCGGATGCTGTCGCTGCTGCTTCCGTCGCGAAACATAGTAATTTGGGTATTTATTATCAAAGTACTGGGGGGATAAGAACTAGATTGAATAAATTGTATTCTTATATCATTGTATGTTACATTCGCTCGGGTAGCTCTCTAGAGATGTATTATGCATATTTGTCCAATCAAGGATCTTTTCTAAGTAATTTAAACAGTAGCGATCATATTATCTGTTTGGGTGATTTTAATGCAGGAGATATTGTATGGAAATTTGATTTAGATGATAAATATCTTGTTCCCTTTAATGTGAGGTCAGCCATAGAAATTGCGATCATATATTTTTTTAGTCAGTTCAATCTTGTTCAAATAAATAATTTTTGTAATAGCCTGAACCGCCAACTAGATTTGGTATTTGTTGATAAGGAGTTTGATACATCTATTGATATTGTTAATGTTCCAGTAATTCAAAACACCATTCACCATAAAAGTGTTTATCTAGAAGTAACATTCTTTGGTTATATTAGAAAAGTAGACAATTCAAGTACAAAAACATTTGATTTTAAGCTTGCTGGTTTTAATTTAATCAATCGATTTTTTACTGCTACACCGTGGAATACTTTGCTAGCAGGAATCAATCTGGATCAAGCGTACAACTTTTTTAGCCACCATTTAAAATACGCACTTGAGGAGTTTGTTCCTAAGAAGTAAATTAAGGAAAACTCAAATTCTCCTTGGTACAACAGAAGATTATCCAATTCAAAAAATCGGAACCAAATTGTATAAACGCGACAAGAATAATTCATTTTTTCATCTAAAATACTTACAATCTCTTAAAGAGTTTGATAATCTTAATAAATTTCTACATAATAGATAGCTATGTTCTGTCCGCTGAATCTAAAGTAAAAACGAATAGTAAATATTTCTGGACCTTTAGTAATAATAAAAGAAAATCTCTTGGCCTACCAAACTGTATGCAGTACCTGGAAGAGACATCTAGAGACACTCCCACCATCTCCAAATTTTTTGCGAATTACTTCAAATCCGTTTATTGTTCTACCTCTCCAGCTATTTTTCAAGATTTTTGTTCTTATAATCAAGTTTCTCTAAGAAATTTGCAGTTAAACCCTTCGGATGTTTTCTGCGCCTTGACTAGCGTAGATGTAAATAAGGGTGTAGGTCCAGATGGGATCTCTCCCATATTTCTGAAAAAATGTGCAACATCACTTCGGACTCCCAACATGGATTTGTTCAAGGCAGATCCACAGCCACAATCGCAAAGTTAAAAAGTATTGGGTTCGACTCCTCTCTGTTAGACTGGATATCGTAAGTATCTTCAAGACCGAATTTAATACTTTAAAATCGGTGGTAGTCTATCAGAACCTATCCTTGTAACATCAGGGGTTCCGCAAGGAAGCCACATCGGGCCCTTGCCTCTCTTTATCCTTTTTATCAACGATATTCCATCCTATATTCGAAATTCCACGTGTCTTTTAATCGCAGATGATTAGAAAATATTACACTCTATTCAAACTGTGAACGATTGCTTGTTTGTCCAGGAAGATCTTAATAGGCTAGCCAGTGGGTGTCAACGTAACCTCTTAGACCTAAACGTGTCTAAGTGCAAAAACTAACCTGTCTGAGATGCTTAAATCCAATAACTTTTAATTACCAAATTAACAATGTTGAGTTAGAAAACGTAAATTTTAAAAAAAAGATCTTGGAGTCATATTGGATCCGCAACTTACTTTTAACTCTCATGTTGACTATATTGTGAGTAATGCATTTAGAATGCTCGGGTTTATTAGGCGTAATACGAAACAATTCTCTGATCCCTATGCACTGAAGGCTCTCTACTTCGCATTTGTAAGATCGATATTAGATTATTGTAGTACAATCTGGAATCCTTATTATCACAACCACTCCCTCAGGATAGAGAGGGTACAAAAATGTTTCACTAGGTTTGTATTCAAAAAGCTAAGATGGAATGTTGATACTCCACCCTACCTAACTCGATGCCTTCTTTTTAACATACTAACTCTTGAAGATAGACGAAAATATTTTAATATAATGTTTATAAGGGATATAATTAGTTATCACATTAAATGTCCTTATCTACTTGGGCGGATAAACTTTTATTTTCCTGTTTTGATTTCATATTCGTGGACAGTTTCACAGAACAAATTATGGCAGTACTGAACCAATTGAGCGTTGTATTAATGATGTAAATTCTTTCATTGATCGCATTGATATTTTTAAACATTTTTTTTTTTGTTAATGAAGGTGAAAATCTCGAAAGACGCAGAGGGGTTAGAAACCCAAAGCAGTGTGGGACTCTTACCGCACTAAGAACATCTCCTTGATCATGACCAATCAAAGAAAGATCGACAAATGATTTTATTTTCAACGTTTAGTTGCGTTTGAGAGGGTATTATAATTTAAATACTTGCTCTCATAATTGTCAGATTATAAGCTCATGAGGTTTTGTTCTTCTTAATCTACGAATATTATTTCGTATATTTAAGACGTCTTCTATTGAAGGATTTATATGCATCTGCAGACGCACGTTGTGACGAATTGCGCTCATTTTAATTTCTTCCGTTACCGGATTAATCTGCAAATCACGATGCAAGTCATGGTGCATTTACTATTCTCCGAAGAACTTTATTTTGAAAAGTTTGTATTATTGTACATTCGTTTTTTTTGTGTACAACCCCATAATTGGACACCATATGTCCAAACAGGTTTTAATATCTGGTTATATAATAAGATTTTGTTCTCAATTTTTGAAAATTGTTCAAGAAATTCTTTTAAGAAACAACTAATGTCTGTTCTGTAAATAAATAATTTATATTAGGGTATGTGTACCAGTATCCGGCCAGTCACTAGTATCCGGCCACTATCCATTAAATGTTAAATAATAAATTATTTGCATAAGCAAATACATTGCGACTATAATTCCAGGCCCATGTAATGGTTTGGTAAAGTTTGTCAGATCTGCACATCAAAGATCCTTGTTAAAAAAATATTTAGTTTGTGGAGTTCGTTGTGACAGCAAGAAGTGCAAGTTTGAGTTCGCGAGTGCTAGTAGAAACGATCAGCAAATTAAGTGAGTTTCAGTGTTCTTTGTGAGTATACAAACTAGTTTTATGTTTTTTTTAATAAATAATATATTTATTGATCATGAAATATAAAAAAAAAAAAAGAATTTTTTGTTTTAAATTATTAAAAATGTGGCCGGTTACTAAAACACAATTTTTATATGATGTTCTAGCATCCGGTCAGGGTGGCCGGGTACTAGAACTTTGCCTGAAATCGAATAATTTATCTTTTTCACGTTTAAACGAAAGAAAATACTTTTGTCTATCACCTCAATCCAATAAAATGTATTAAATATGTTAAGTTTCAGTATCCGGCCACTTTTTTTTGTCAAAAGATTACTATGGCCGGTTTTTAGAACAAGCCGCACCAGTACGGCCACATAACTAATTGTGAACAAATTCATACTATTTGCTCTAGAAAATTAGTCAAGAAATAGGTGAAAAAAAATTACAAAAACTTTCATGTACGCAAAGAATCGAACTTGCTCTAAATGAAATCCGTGAAAACAAATTAAGCCATAGAAAAGCCGCTCCTACATATAATATCCCAAGGAGTACCCTTCAGGATAGAATATATGGAAAAGTTGACGACGTTTGCCAGAAAAAAGGACTTGATACAATTTTATATCTTGAAGAGGAGAAACAGATAATGAACTGGTGTATTAATGTAGTGAGGTGTGGATTCCATTTGAAAAAAAACTACCTTCTGGATAACCCTTTCAAAGCTGATCACCTAGGAAGAACTTGGCTTAGGTTGTTCTTTAAACGAAACCCCTACTTAAGCTTAAGGGAAGCTGAGACGATATCAAAAGGCAGAGCCGTCGTGACAAAAAACAGCATTAAAAAATGGTTTCACGATTTAAAGAGCTTCCTTATAGAAAACGGACATAATGATATCCTCCTCGATCCAGATAGAATAATGAAAGTAGATGAAACCAGCTTTTCCTTTGCCCGAAAACAGGAAAAATAGTAGCTCCAAAGGGTTTTAAAAATGTTTACCAAGTGCAAACGGCTAAAGAAAAAGACACGATAAAGGTCCTAGCAATGATGACAGCTTCCGGAGAGCTTTTACCGCCTTTGGTGATTTTTCCTTACATACATTGAAACTTAATACCAGCTGAGTTTCAAACCAACTACACTAATCTGTCTTTCTCACTGTCTCTTCCCCTTTCCTCAAAAACGCCCGTGTCCTAAAATTAGTATAAGGGTATTCATAAACCCTTTCACACGTGCAAAATTATAAAAAAAAAAAAAATCGACCACCTAAGGAGATTGAAAAATTGAATCCTGAGAAAAACTTCATCAGGGTGGATTCGAAGTGAAACCTTCTACGAATATATTGCTAACTGTGTGGTCAAATGGACTGATGACAAAAAAGTAAAGAAACCAGTTTTTCTTTTTGTAGACGGTCACAAAACGCACGTATCGATGCGGGTGGCCGTGGTGCAGTGGTAACATCATCGCTTGTCACGCTGTTGATTCACGGTTCGAATCCTGAAGTCAAGAATCATCTATTTATTTCGCACGAAATAAATAAAAAGTCGATCACTTGCGAAAGCTAAGTCAACTCTACTGTGAAGGCATAACATTCATTTTTCATTTTTAATGCATTTTTATTAAATTCATTGTAACTTATTTGCTAGACAAAAAAAACGCTTAAAACTAACTTAACTATTCTTATTCTAACTTACTGGCTCTATGCGGGCGCTCTAAGTTAAACCTAATACTTAAAACTATGTCTTCGACGTAACTAACTTAAGATTCTTTATTTATTTATTTTATTATTCTATTGGCTATTACTACTAAGAATAATGTTTAATCAAATGAAAAAACTTTTTTTGTTTTTAATGTTCTTATATATAAAACTTATAAACTACCTTAAAATAAATCTTAAGCTATTTTATTCTAAATTAGCCTCTCTTATTCTACGTAAATTTTTTTTTGTTTTTTTTTTAATTTTTTTTTTTTTTGTTTTTTATTAATTTTTTTTTTTTTTTTATCGAGTGCTGTTTTTTTTTTGTTTTTTTTTATGTTTTTTGTGTTTTTTGTGTTTTTTTTTGTATTTTTGCATCCAAGTGCTGTGGATTTTTTTTTTTTTTTTTTTTTTATTAAAATATTACTTACAACCTATTTACATAACACTACCTAAACCTTAAAACTATGTAAGTCGGCCATGGACAACAAACAGCCAACCTCAAATATGCAACAGGCTACCCTGGATTAGGAGGAAACGACGAAGGAGTTTCCTCTCTTTCGGCTAGCCACCAAAAACAACCGTACTGACGTTGTACGTCATAAATATCGCGACCCGATACCGCCCTACTAAACCGTAGATGCTCCACACTGCCGTGTGCAACGTCTCTGTCGTAGTTGAGTCGCCTATCCACAACTGTCCGAGCAACGTGGAAGATTAGCGGTACCGCCAATCTGTCCTGGATCAGACCTTTCTTATCAAAATAGAGGAACGCCTCTGGGGGAACAAAGCCGTTAAGGCGCACTCTCTCGTGATGCTCGTAATTGGGGTAATAAGCCCCGGAGATCAGGTTGTTCGTCGAGCTCATTGCTCTTGCAATGTGCCTTCGAATCAGCTTGATAACGAAATTATCCACTCTTATTAGGTTAGCCCTGTTGTATAGGACCTCATTGGGATAGAATTTTATGTACTGGGACTCTGGTGTTCTGTACAAATGAAGGCAAGCCCGAAGGCAAGCCCTCTCAAACACCCGAACCTTTTCCAACAAGCTTGCTCCCACATTGAACCACACGGGGCATCCATATACGAGCATGGGCCTAATGAGGGCCATGTAGCAGATTACCTTTACCCTTGCATCGAGTTGCTTGCTATATAAAAGTCTCTTTGTAAGGGCAAAAGCACCTTTGGCTCTGGCCAGAGCAGCATCTATATGTTTGTTAAAATATAGATATTGGTCTAACCAGAGCCCCAATTATCTGACTACACTTCGACTCGCAAGTGGCTGTCCATGCGGTCCAACTACTGAGAACTTTCGCCAATTCTTTCTGGTATCCCTAGAGGCACCAGACAACGGCGTCCTAAAAAGAATGGTTTCCGATTTCTGGAAGTTGATCTTCAACTTCCAGTCATCGCAATATCGCTGAATCTTATCGAAGTCACGTTGCAAGAGAATTGCAATGACCTCGATTTTTGGTCCTGATCTGTACGCGATCAAGTCGTCTGCGTACGCTATGGCATGGTGAAGTGATCCTATGAGATCGCTCGTGTAAATGTTGAAAAGGATCGGTGAATTAACCGCACCTTGTTGCAGACCATTTTTAATTAGAAATGTTCCAGTAGAAGTCACATTGCCATTTTTGACGATGAACTGCCTACTGGTGAGCATGTTATGAAATATGTACAGCAGTGGTTTGCTTATGCCCAGCCTGCTCAGCTTGTAGAAGAGTCCCTCTAACCATACGGTATCGAAGGCCTTCTCCAAGTCAATCAGGCACGCACCCGTGCATTGGTTCTTGCTTTTGTTCCATTGGATATCCGAAACCAGTTTAGACGCGGCATGTATTGTATCATGCCCCGCCTTAAAACCGAATTGGTTATCCGGAATTATATTACTGTTCTCAGTCCACTTAAGCAGGGCTCTATTGATCACTTTCTCGAATACCTTGCTGATATTCGAAAGGAGACTTATCGACCGGAGATTTGCCGGATTGGAGGTGTCCTTACCCCGTTTGGGGATGGGTTGTATCACTGCTGTTTTTCAATGCGCTGGATAATGTGCATTATTCAGCGCATTGTTAAACAGAGTGGTGTAAATGTCCACCGCTTCTAGAGGGAGATGTCGAAGCACAATGTTCGACACTCCGTCGATTCCTGCAGACTTTTCCCTCCTCAATGAGTCGAAGATCGCTTGAAGCTCCACCTTCGATATGTACGGGGGATGTACCCTTTCATCGGCGATGACATTATTTGCCATGTTATCGTCATTGAACTCGGTAAAACCTATGTTCTCGGATCGCCAGTGCTCTATATCATTTCGAAGGTAGAAGTTGTGCACAAGGACGCGATTTTCCAGGTCGTGGTTCGGGCAAATGGTATCATTCACCTTGTACACTTCCTGGAAAGTCGCTCCTATAGCCTCTACCTTCTCCTGCGGATCTTCGATCACAAAGAAGTTGTCATCCTCTACTGCGTTATCTGGATCTATACCTGCTGTTATAAGTATTCGTCCATTGTTCGTCCTTCGGGGGATCTTAAGACACGGAAGGTCGTTTTGATTATTCCTCCGAAATATTTTATTTATTTGCGGGAACTTCAGCATCCTAACCTCCGAGTTCTGTCTGTCAGTAAACTGTCTGTACAAGGTTTTTAGTCTTGACAGCAGTCTACTTTTGTGTTGGTGTAGTGCGTCAATTGTTGCATTGCGGAATATGTCTGCATTGTCAGTGTGTTGATACCGAGGTATCGTATTGTCCATAGTTTGTTTAATTGTCTCGTCCATTTGTTTTAGGTACCAGTCAATCTCCTCGTTTGACAGATTCCTATTGGACGGTGGGTAGAGCGAATTCGAGGAGAGTGCTCTTGTCAAAACTCTAGAGAAGCGAGTCCAACGTGTTCTACTATAATTGTAGGAGTACGTTTGGACAAACTCCTCCAACTCCGCAATTTCGTTGGGAATCGTTATTACGGCACTGAGTCCGCAATGGTCACTGTCATACACAAAAGTGTGCAGGCAGTTTATAGTTTGTTGGTCCATGTCGGTCAGTTGTAACCGTACGTCGAACAGCATAAGATCCAGATAGGAGCCGCTTCTAGGAAACGACGGACTATCTGTAGCTTTCAAATCGAGTTTATACTCGACACTGTGCCGACCCCACCAATTGAATAGTAGGTTCCCTCTAGGATTTGGTGTGTTATTTCCCCAATCTCTATGTTTGGCATTGAGATCTCCGGCCATGATAAAATAATTCTCCTCCGACTCCAGCCTTAGGAATCGAAAAAGTGTCTCGAGCTCTGAAATAAATAAAGTAGATTGAGTACTCCTCTTTCCACTACGGAGAGGGATGCACACGATACACGCTTCCAGCTCCTGGAACCTTCGCACTTCACCGCTGTACATAACTTTAAATTGCAGTTGTTTGCGTATGAAGATCGCAACACCTCCTCCTTGTGTGGAGTTGGGTCGGTCTCTTCTGACAATATTGTATTTATTGTGCCCCAATTTGTGCTTCTGGGATAGCTTTGTTTCGCTAACCATAAGCACATCAGGGGTTTGGTCTTCAAGCAACTTAAAAAATACGGCTCTTCGCTCGATCCTAATCAGTGAATTCACATTCACCGCAAGGATCTTCAAGGATTGCTCCTCCATGTTCG